>JARHVA010011178.1:7500-67500 GCA_037957365.1 Torreya grandis | reverse complement strand
CCTAGTGAAGTTAAACTTCTAAATTGGAATAATTTAGCTACAAAGTGCTTGAATAATAGGATGACTAATATTCAAAATAGTCTTGATCAGATATTAGTAATGATGAAAAGTATTGAACTATATCAAAAGGGAGAAATCACTAAAGCTATCAAAACTTTAGATGATAATGTTTCTTCACAACACAATCAGGCTATCCAAAAACTAGATAGTAATTTCAGTACTCTTCAGAGTCAGCAACAATCTACTAGTATAAATTTGGAAACCATAGTTAAACAAGAAAAGGTTGTGATTCAGAATCAGCAACAACTCAGTACTATCATAACTTCTATTGAACAGAAGCTAGAAGAAAGTCATCAAGATTTAAAACAATTATCTTCAATATCAGATAGTGTGGTTAGAGAAATTGTTAATCAAAATGACAATATCTTTGTTATTCCTAAAATTATTGAAAATTTAAGAGACAAATGTCAATATTCTAAGTCTCCAATGGAAGTCTTTGCCTTAGAAGATACTACGTATCATCAGAATGTGCATTCTTGGAAAAATGTAGTGAGACTACAGAAAGAGTCAATTCTTAAAGCTAAAGCCAAAAGCCTTCCTGACATAGAAAGAACAACTGATAAAGTTTTTCAAATAGGAATGGACAAAATAGAAGAAGCTGAACAGGAAAGTTATTTTGATATTGGAGAATCTTCCAGACCTCCATTAGATTCTCAAATCCGAACCCTCAATCTTCAACCCTTATTCTGGAAATTTAATTGTGAGCCACTTGAAAGGCAGAAAGAAATGATACACGCCATGCTCTCATGGGATAGTGTACAGATATTTGGTCTTAAGAAAGATCCTTTAAATGTTACCCAATAAATAGCTAATGGTTTTATAGGAAATATTAAAGAATGGTGGGATGCTTGTGGTCAAGCTTTTCAAGATGGTATAACTCATCATCCAGAACCTATGTCAGCTCTATGTAATGCTTTATTCTCATAATTTGTTGGTGTGGTAGATAATGAGAAAGAAGCTAATAAGGCTAAGTTCCTTAGAGCTCAGTTATGTGATATGATCAATCTAGATGAATACATGTGTTACATGGAAAATATGTTCTATAATTATGGTGAAATCTTTAATCCTGTCTTCAAGATTAGATACATAGAATCATTTCCTAAATATTTTGTTGCAAAGTATTAAGCTGCTATGGGTGACCAACTATAGACAATGCCCTTTGGTAGGATCATTAAGAATATTAAAGTAGTAAATGAAAAATTATGTACAAAAAGAAAGGCACATAAAGAAACTATGAAGTTCCATAAACAAATTGGAGCAAACTTTTGTAATTCTTTGGATGATAATTTTGGATGCATTGATGCTCATAAATATAAAATGAATAGAAGAAATTAAAAATCTCAGTCTTGTGAGTGCTTTACCCATAAAAAGGGTAAACCTTGGAAACCTAAGAAATGGTTTAAAAAATTTGGTTCTAAAAGGATCTTTAGAAAAAGAAAACATGGGTTTCAGAACAAACCTATTAAATGTTTCCTTTGTGGAGGAGAACATTATGCTAATAAGTGTCCAAGTAAAAGCAATAACTCTAAGAAGATTAATTTCTTAGATAGTCATTAGCTTGATGATCATTATGTTTTGCTTTTTGAGGATGATGAAATTCAGTATGAGTCTGATATTCTTTGGGAAAATTCAGATAGTGATGAAAATCAAGTGACTATGAATTTCTTGGAATCTGATACTGAGACTGCTTCTTCAGATTATGATTCTGACATAGGATTCCAAATCCATATGATTTATACTCAGTTCTCATATACTCTTATTCTTTCTCAGAAAATCTCATTCCTTAAAGAAAGATATGCTAATCTGCCTACCTACATGATTTTTGAGAAGATGTTTCTTCAACAACAAATAGCTAACACTGAGAAGAAATATTCTCTTCATCTTGATCAAAAGAAACAATAGAAAGATATTATTTCTAAGAAGTATTCACTGAAGCCCTCTCAGATTGAAGCTACTTATCAGCCTGATACTTATGATAGAACACTTTGGCGCATGAAGCATATTTCTCTGCTTCGACATTTTCTTGCCAAAGCCCAACAAGAGTTACAAGAACTCCTTAAAGAAGAAGCTCAAGTCGATGAAGGTGAGCATCTTTTTGAAGTTTAACTTCTTTAGGTATCTCATGAGATAGAATCTCAATTTTTTGATGGGGGGAAACCTCTAATAACAATATTCATCAGCTCTCTGTTCACACTACTAATAATCCTGTCTGTGAACTTCAAATCAAATGGGATGGTTTCAAACCATACACTCTGGATGTCTTGTTAGATATTGGTGCAGATATATCTC
The DNA here is from genome assembly GCA_037957365.1 of Torreya grandis. Lineage (NCBI taxonomy): Eukaryota > Viridiplantae > Streptophyta > Pinopsida > Cupressales > Taxaceae > Torreya > Torreya grandis. The sequence goes on along the minus strand of JARHVA010011178.1, from coordinate 65,151 downwards.
TTGCAAGGTATCATTCTATTCCTCCTGATATGTGGAAAGCTGACTTTCATAGGTTGACCTTCAATACAAAGACAGTCATCTCAGAACTCTCTATTGTTATACCAATTCTACTTAGTGATTCAATTTTTTAGTTTAAGGTAGTCTAGCATGAGATGCCCATGTATGACATGATGATTATATCTGATAATCTAGCAAGTTTCTATCCAATTACAATCTAGCCACATGAGATCATACTTGCTCAGAAGTTTTCCTTGTATAAGAATTCAAGGTATGAATGCATAATCCCTCTGAGAGAAAAGACAAAAAGACCAGTGAATACTTAGTGGATTCAACAAAAGGTATATCTCTGTCAAAATAGCATTGAGCCCATTATTCGTAAGATCAAGAAGGATTGTTGCTCTGAGGATCCTTTAGCTTTCAGAAATAGAAAGACTCATGAATGCAGGATTGAACTAAAAATGATTAAGGATAAAGATGGAAAGGATTGTGAACCTAAGTTCAAGGCACACCATTTAGGTATGTCTCCATCTCTTAGAGAAGAATGTTTTTAGGAAATCCAGTAGCTAAAAGAGCAAGGAATAATTAGAGATTCTACCAGCCCATGGGCTTGTGAAGCTTTCTACATCAACAAAAGATCTGAACAGATTAAAGGGAAAAAGAGATTAGTTATAAATTACATTCCTCTAAATAAATATTTTTTTCATGTACAACATCCTATTCCTTTTAAAGATGAAATCCTTCAAAGGATTCATGGCAGTAAAATATATAGCAAGCTTAATTTAAAATCTGGTTTATGGCAGTTATAGGTTGTAGAGGAAGATAGATATAAGACAACCTTCATCACTCCATTCAGTCAATATGAATGGAATGTGTTGCCCTTTAGATTAAAAATTGCTCCTAGCATTTTTCAGGAGATGATGAATAAAATCTTTTTAGGTGTTTCTAAGTTTATAATTGTTTATATAGATGATATCTTGGTTTTCTCAAAATCTCCCAAAGAACATTTAGATCATCTTCAATAATTTTATCAGATAATATATGACAATGGTCTGGTTCTATTTGAAAGAAAGATGTCAGTCTTTAAGGATGAAATTTAATTTCTAGGTGTAATCATAAAATCAAGTGAAGTTACAATACAAGAACATGTATTGAAAAGCATACAGAACTTTCTTGATAAACTTCAAGATAAAAAGATGTTACAGTGCTTGGTTATTACTTTTATGTTGCTTAGGATAAAATCCTTCTCAATAAGAGACTATCAAAGAATCATCCTCCATGGATAGAAGAAATGACTAAAGTTGTTCAAAAAATAAAGCTAAATTGTCAAAAGATGCCTCCTCTTGCTCTACCAGGTACTAGATTAAAGATCATTGAGATAGATGCCTCAGATGTATACTGGGGAGCCATTCTAAAGGAAGGATTGTTAGATGGAATAGAGAAGCTTTGCAGATTCACCTCAGGATCCTTCAAGCAAGCTCAAAATAACAATCACTCTACTCATAAGGAAATTCTTGTTGTAATAAAAGGAATTCAAGCCTTTATGTTTTTTGTTAGATCTAAAAGATTTCTTTTTATATCTAACTTGAATAATCTGATGAGTATTTTGCATTCTACTGACAATTTGAAGAAAGGTTCTGTGAGCAGGTTATCAAGGTTGGCTACTTATTTGGTAGACTTTGATTTCACTATGGAATACATTTTAGGGAAAAAGACTGTCTTGCAAATTTCATCTCCAAAGAATTCAACTCACAGAAAGGTGTCATGACAGTAATAGTTACAGAAGTTAGAGATGAGTTCCATCTACATATTTGGAGATCTACTCCAATAGTTACATCTCAGTTAACAAATGAGATAAATAGGCATATCAGAGAATCATATGAAACCTCTAAAGAATTAAATAATGGCAATTTGGCATGGACATCCCAGTTCTAAGAACCCAATGGCAAAAGATGGTGTTCAGTTATTTTTCTATATCATGACACTGACATGCCTCTTCTCACTGGAACAAATAATTAGTTTAAAAAACTTAGTTGTAGACAAAAGTTTGAATTTCTTTTCTAGTGGTCTACTTTCTGGCCTAGTTTCAATTCAGCTGTGGAAAACCTTTGGGATTCAAATGACATTCCAAATTACTTGTTTGAATTTATGGACTATATCATGCCTTTGAAAGCCTCAGATGGTCCAGCTATCAGAATTCCTCCAGCTCAAGTTAGAAATATTTTTATTGCTTTAAGGATTCCTTTCAGAGTGCAGTTTTAATTATTTTCTATTCAAAATTATCAAGTAAATTTACATGTTGGTCTTGCTCCTGCACAACCCCTTGCTGCTCTATGGAAACGTCTTACAATTAGCCATCAAGCTATCTTTCTACCGACACCTCCCAGGCATATCTTGAGAGTTCTTTCAATAATGTACATGGATCATACCGACTTGGATTTTGATGATGATGACAATCACTATTCTCCTCAAGGCAATTATGAATTCTATGATGATGATTGACAACTAATTACAGGGTTTGTTTGTAATCATGAATGTGGGCACGTTATCCCTTCTCTAAGTAATTTTGGACCTTACCACCTTACAAAAGTGGTATTATGTCAACCATGTCGATAGACTATGTTTCTATTTTATTCTTTGGCAGTGTGTAGTGGGCCATAACCCACTTTATTTTAGCATCTTGCCTTTTATCCATCGATCTAGCATCTTGTTGTCAACCGTCGATCTTCCCATTCTCATGTTATAAATATAGGGGCACATTCATGTTACAAACATCAAATGCTATAGAGTCTCTCTTGTCTAAGTCTTGTGTCTTAGGTTTGTTAGTCTAGCATAATAGTGTTTGTTCTTCTCTTGCCCTGTGAAGGAACTTGCGAATCAAAAGCTATTGTTCCCTATTGCTTAAGTGTTTTCATATTTTTAAGCTTTCGATATTCCGTGTTTTTGTAAAATGGTATCAGAGCCATGTTATATCTCCTGAGTGTCAAAATTTTATTCTAGTTGTAATCTTTTGCAAGATATATCAATAAAATTCTCTTTCATCATATTGTCTCTAGCTTTTTGTTACTCTAGTTACCAATTGTCACTCCCTTTAGAAAATAGGGAAGGGAATGGTCCTTTAAAGCCATGGATAGGCATGTTGTGACCTGTTTAGTACTGATGATACGAAGATGGATGTTACCAACCAGATGATGGTAGAAAGTTTAGGTACATCTGATGTTTGCTCTCTTTTAGATATATCTACTGCATCGTTATTTCCAGAAAATCAATCTTTTGTTGAATTTGATGAGCTAAATCCTAGTCCTGAATGGAAGCTACCTTCTTTAAAGCCTATTTAAGTCTATGATAAACTTTCTTCATTTCATTTATTGGCTAGAACATCTATTAAAATCTCTTAAAATGTTATCCAATTTAAATAATCTGATCAATATAAATATCATTTGCCTATGTTTGATGATATGACTATTCATCAGTTAAAATCCCAATCAAAGTATAGGTTACTACATATTGGTGCTGTGTCTATTGGTGTTTTTCCTCTATTTAGATGTGGTTTGAATGTAAGTCTATTAGCTTGTCTTCTTGATAATCATCATACCTTTTTCAGTTCCTATCTCCAAAATGCTATCTAGATTGGGTTACATGATGGTCCCATTTATACTATTGTTTACCCAAACTATCCTATCGTGATACACCAAGAAATGAACTTGAATAAAGTTCTTATTCTTTTCTTGCAAATTCATGGCCTTGACATGCTCCCTAGATCATGTCCTCTTGCTATTAAATATCAAATTATGTATCACCTGACTAATACTCTACACCCTGCAGTCAAACATACACCTGCACCTGGCAAAAGTGTCGTGAGCTGAGCTATAAAAAATTTTCAAATTCTTCCAGCTAAATCTATCTCTTGGTCTGAACTCAAGTTTCCCCAAAAATGGATTATTGATACTGATTTTGTCTAGACTCCGTGAAGATCCATATCCTTCGCCACCTCCATAAAAGATCTTCTAGATAATTCTATCATTAGATTTGATTCCTAAAACAATCTCAAAGATCATATACATAATATCCAAAGTCATCAACCTCTGCCAATGACCTACAGTCATTGTTTGCATATAAACAAAATTCATGATCCCTAGGTTGATTCATACTTTTGTTTAGACTATCAGAAACTCCTTACTCATCCTAATCAATCTAGTATCAATATGGTCAAGAGAGATCTAACTATCCAGAAAATCTTTGATAAAAAAACAATTGTTAGCTCAAGCCAAAAGAGTTAATATGGAAGCGATTCCTAGAAATTTTAAGGAAGAAAGTCATATATGGAAAACTCCTCAAAGAGATGAGTCTTATGCTGAGAAAAGATTCACAGTATAACAATATCAGATAGTGTGGTTAGAGAAAACTTCTGAGCAATATCCTTCCACATGAGATCATACTTGCTCAGAAGTTTAAAAACATGAAAACACTTGTTAGCTCAAGGTACATAGCTGCTATATGGAAATATCCATTATACGCTTTCCAGAAGGTTACCTTAAGGTTATTGTAGCATATTTCTCTATGGAAATGATTCTATGACATAGATGCTCTGATACTGATTGGATCTTGGTATTATACTTGGAAACCTCTAATAATAATATTCATCAGCTCTCTATTAACACTAATAATAATCCTGTCTGTGAACTTTAGATCAAATGGGATGGTTTCAAACCCTACACTCTAGATGTCTTGTTAGATACTAGTGTAGATATATCTCTGATAAGGTATCATTTTATTCCTTCTGATATGTGGAAAGCCAACATTCATAGGTTGACCTTCAATACAAAGACAGTCATCTCAGAACTCTTTGTTGTTATACTAGTTCTGCTTAGTGATTCAATTTTTTAGTTTAAGGTACTCCAGCATGAGATTCCCATGTATGACATGATGATTGGATCTAATAATCTAGCAAGTTTCTATCTAATTAAAATCTAGCCACATGAGATCATATTTGATCAGAAGTTTTCTTTGTATAAGAAGTCAAGGTATGAATGCATAATCCCTCTGAGAGAAAAGACAAAAAGACCAGTGAGTACTTAGTGGATTCAATAAAAGGCAAATCTCTATCACAGTAGCATTGAGCCCATTATCAGTAAGATCACAAAGGATTGTTGCTCTAAGGATCCTTTAACTTTCAGAAATAGAAAGACTCATGAATGCATGATTGAACTGAAAATGATTAAGGATAAATATGGAAAGGATTGTGAACCCAAGTTCAAGGCACACCATTTAGGTATGTATCCATCTCTTAGAGAATAATGTTTTTAGGAAATCCAGTAGCTAAAAGAGCAAGGACTAATTAGATATTCTACTAGCCCATGGGCTTGTGAAGCTTTCTACGTCAATAAAAGATCTGAATAGATTAGAGGAAAAAAGAGAATAGTTATAAATTACATTCCTCTAAATAAATATGTTTTGCCTATACAACATCCTATTCCTTCTAAAGATGAAATACTTCAAAGGATTCATGGTAGTAAAATATATAGCAAGTTTGATTTAAAATCTAGTTTCTAGTAGATACAGGTTGCAGAGGAAGATAGATATAAGACAACCTTCATCACTTCATTCGATTAGTATGAATGGAATGTGTTTCCCTTCAGATTAAAAACTGCTCCTAGCATTTTTTAGGAGATGATGAATAAAATATTTTTAGGTGTTTATAAGTTTATAATTTTTTATATGGATGATATCTTGGTTTTCTCAAAATCTCCCAAGGAACATTTAGATCATCTTCAATAATTTTATCAGATAATATATGATAATGGTCTGGTTCTATCTGAAAGAAAGATGTTAGTCTTTAAGGATGAAATTAAATTTATGGGTGTCATCATAAAATCAAGTGAAGTTAAAATACAAGAACATGTATTGAAAAGCAAATAGAACTATCTTGATGAACTTGAAGATAAAAAGATGTTATAACGCTTTCTTGGCTGTGTAAATTATATTGTTGGTTATTACTTTTATGTTGCTCAGGATGGAATCCTTCTCAATAAGATACTGTCAAAGAATCCTCCTCCATAGATAGAAGAAATGATTAAATCTGTTCAAAGGATAAAGCTAAATTGTCAAAAGTTGCCTCCTCTTGCTCTACTAGGTACTGGATTAAAGATCATTGAGATGGATGCCTTAGATCTATATTGGGGAGCCATTCTAAAGGATAGATTGTCGATGGAATAGATAAGCTTTTCAGATTCACCTTAGGAACCGTCAAGCAAGCTCAAAAGAACTATCACTCTACTCATAAAGAAATTCTTGCTGTAATAAAAGGATTTCAAGCCTTTATGTTTTTTTTAGATCTGAAAGATTTTTTGTTAGATCTTACTTGAATAATCTGATGAGTATTTTGCATTCTACTGATAATTTGAAGAAAGGTTCTATGAGCAGGATAACAAGGTGGGCTACTTATTTGGTAGACTTTGATTTCACTGTGGAACACATTTCAGGGAAAAAGAACTGTCTTGTAGATTTCATATCTAGAGAATTCAACTCCTAGAAAGGTGTCATGATGGTAACAGTTACAAAAGTCAAAGATGAGTTCCATCAACATATTTGGAGATCTACTCCATCAGTTGCATCTCAATTAAAAAATGAGATAAATAGGCTTATCAGAGAATCATATGAAGCCTCTGAAGAATTAAATAATGGCAATTTGGCATGGACATCCTAGTTCTAAGAACTCGATGGCAAAATATGGTGTTCAGTTATTTTGCTATATCATGACACTGATAGGCCTCTTCTCACTGGAACAAATAATAAATTTAAAAAACTTATTTGTAGACAAAAGTTTGAATTTCTTTTCTAGTGGTCTACTTTTTGGCCTAGTTTCATTCCAGCTGTGGAAAACCTTTGGGATTCAATTGACATTCCAAATTACTTGTTTGAATTTCTGGACTATATCATACCTTTAAAAGCCTCAGATGATCTAACTGTCAGAATTCCTCCAGCTCAAGTCAAAAATATTTTTATTGCTTTAAGGACTCCTTTCAGAGTGTAGTTTGAATTATTTTCTATTTAAAATTATCAATTAAATTTACATGCTGGTCTTGCTCCTACACAACCCCTTGCTACTCTATGGAAAAATCTTACAATTAGCCATCACATTGTCTTTCCACCGACACCTCCCGAACATATCTTGAGAGTTCCTTTAGCAATGTACATGGATCATACCAACTTGGATTCTAATGATAATGACAATCACTATTCTCCTCAAGGCGGTTACAAATTCTATGATGATGATTGACAACTAATTATGGGGTTTGTTCGTAATTGTGAATGTGGTCACATTATCCCTTCTCCAAGTAATTGTGGACCTCACCACTTTATAAAGGTGGTATTCTATCGACCGTGTTGATAGACTTTATTTCTATTTTGTTCTTTGGAGGTGCGTAGTGGGCCCATAACCCACTTTATTTTAGCATCTTGCCTTTTGTCCATCGATCTAGCATCTTGTTGTTGACCGTTGATCTTCCCATTCTCATGTTATAAATATGGGGGCTTGTTTGTGTTACAAACATCAAATTCTGGAGAGTGTTTCTCTTGTCTAAGTCTTGTGTCTTAGGTTTTTTAGTCTGGCATAATAGCGTATTCTCTTCACTTGCCTTGTGAAGGAACTTATGAATCAAAAGCTATTGTTCCCTGTTGTTTAAGTGTTTTTAAGCTTTCGAGCTTCCATGTTTTTGTAAAATGGTATTAGAGCCATGTTATGTCTCCTGACTATCAAAATTTTATTCTGGTTGTAATCTTTTGCAAGATATATCAATAAAATTCTCTTTCATCATATTGTCTCTGGATTTTTGTTACTTTGGTTACCAATTGTCACTCTCTTCAAAAAATAGGGAAGGGAATGGTCCTTTGAAGCCATGGATAGGCGTGTTGTGACCTATTTAGTACCGACAATACAAAGATGGATGTTACCAACTAGATGATGGAAAAAAGTTTAGGTACATCTGATGTTTACTCTTTTTCAGATTATCTACTGCATCATTATTTCCAAAAAATCAATCTCTTGTTGAATTTGATGAGCTAAATCCTAGTCCTGAATGGAAGCTACCTTCTTTAAAGCCTACTGAAATCTATGATAAACTTTCTTCATTTCATTTTTTGGCTATAAATTCTATTAAAATCTTTGAATATGTTATCCAAGTTAAACAATCTGATCAATATAAATATCATTTGCCTATGATTGATGATACGACTATTCGTCAGTTAAAATCCCAATCAAAGTATAAGTTCCTACATATTGGTGTTATGTCTATTGGTGTTTTTCCTCTGTTTAGACATGGTTTGAATGTAAGTCTATTAGCTTGTATTCTTGATAATCGTCATACCTCTTTCAGTTCCTATCTCCAGAATGTTATCTAGACTGGGTTACATGATGGTCCCATTTATACTACTGTTTACCCAAACTATCCATTAGTTACAAAAGTCTTATCAGAGTCTGGCATTAGTTAATAGTTTCAGGTTCTTTTTAGTTTGGTATAGGTTGATGACCTATGTTCCTTTTCAAAATGGAACATATATCCCTAGACTCAATATATAGGCATAATTTTAAAATGCCTATATATAACCTGCTCATAGAACCTTATATAGAATCTATAAGTCTATTAGTGTTGATCTAAGTCTTGATATGGATCTTCTAAGATAATTTGGCTATTTTGGATATTGACAATAAGAATGTTTCTTCATATAGGAGCCTAAAAGTATTAGTTCCTACATATTGGTGTTGTGTCTATTGGTGTTTTTCCTCTGTTTAGACGTGGTTTGAATGTAAGTCTATTAGCTTGTCTTCTTGATAATCGTCATACCTCTTTCAGTTCTTGTCTCCAGAATGTTGTCCAGATTGGGTTACATGATGGTCCCATTTACACTACTATTTACCCAAACTATCCTATCGTGATACACTAAGAAATGAACTTGAATAAAGTTCTTAAGCTTTTCCTACAAACTCATGGCCTTGACATGCTCCCGAGATAATGTCCTCTTGCTATTAAATATCAAATTATGTATCACCTGATTAATACTCTACACCCTACTGTCAAACATAGACCTATGCCTAGAAAAAGCATCGTGAGTCGAGCTACAAAAAATAGCCAAATTCTTCCAGCTGAATCTATCTCTTGGTCTAAACTCAAGTTTCCTCAAAAATGGATTATTGATACTGATTTTTTCTAGACTCCGTGAAGATCCATAACCTTCACCACCTCCATAAAAGATCTTCCAGATAAGTCTATCATTATATTTGATTCCCAGAATAATCTCAAAGATCATATGCATAATATCCAAAGTCATCAACCTCCGCCAATGACCTCCAGTCATTGTTTGCATACAAAGAAAATTCATCATCCCCAGGTTGATTCATACTTTTGCTTAGACTATCAGGAAACTCCTTACTCATCCTAATCAGTCTAGTATCAATATGGTCAAGAGAGATATAGCTATCTAGAAACTCTTTGATAAAAACAAACAGTTGTTAGCTCAGGCCAAAAGAGTTATTATGGAAACAACTCCTAGCAATTCCAAGCAAGAAGATCATATATGGAAAACTCCTCAAGGAGATGAGTCTTATACTGAGAAAAGTTTCTCAAAAATTGAACATTTTAATCAGTATTCCCTAAATGGAAAGTTCAGATCTCAAATGTATTACTTAAGAACATCAGATAGAAGCCTTGACCAGCCTAGTGAAGTTAAACTTCTAAACTAGAATAATTTAGCTATAAAGTGCTTGAATAATAAGATGACTGATATTCAAAATAGTCTTGATCAGATATCAGTAATGATGAAAAGTATTGAACTATATCAGAAGGGAGAAATCACTAAAGCTATCAAAACTTTAGATGATACTATTTCTTCACAACACAATCAGGTTATCCAAAAACTAGATAGTAATTTCAGTACTCTTTAGAGTCAGCAACAAGTTACTAGTATAAATTTGGAAACCATACTAGAACAAGAAAATGTTGTGATTCAGAATCAGAAACAACTCATTAATAGCGTAAATTCTATTGAATAGAAGCTAGAAGAAAGTCATCAAGATTTAAAATAGTTATCTTTAATATCAGATAGTGTGGTTAGAGAAATTGTTAATCAAAATGACAATATCTCTATTATTCTTGAAATTCTTGAAAATGTAAGAGACAAAGATCAATCTTCTAAGTCTCCAATGGAATTCTTTGCCTTAGAAGATACTGAGTATCATCAGAATGTGCATTCTTGGAAAAATGTAGTCAGACTGCAGAAAGAGTCAATTCTTAAAGCTAAAGCCAAAAGCCTTCCTGACATAGAAAGAACAACTGATAAAGTTTTTCAAATAGGAATGGACAAAATAGAAGAAGCTAAAAAGGAAAATTATTTTGATATTGGAGAATCTTCCAGACCTCCATTAGATTCTCAAATCTGAACCCTCAATCTTCAACCCTTCTTCTAGAAATTTAATTATGAGCCACCTAAAAGGTGGAAAGAAATGATACATGCCATGCTCTCATGGGCCAGTGTATAGATATTTGGTCTTAAGAAATATCCATGCAACATTACCCAATAAATAGCTAATGGTTTTATAGGAAATATTAAATAATGGTGGGATGCTTGTGGTCAAGCTTTTCAAGATGGTATAACTCATCATCTAGAACTTGTGTCAGCTCTATGCAATGCTTTATTCTCAGAATTTTTTGGTGTGGTAGATAATGAGAAAGAAGCTAATAAGGCTAAGTTCCTTAGAGCTCAGTTGTGTGATATGACCAGGTTAGATGAATTCATGTATTACGTGGAAAATCTATTCTATAATTCTAGTGAAATCTTTAATCCTACCTATAAGATTAGATACATAGAATCATTTCCTAAATATTTTGCTGCAAAGTATATAACTGCTATGGGTGACCAACTACAGACAATGTCCTTTGGTAGGATCAATCAGAATATTAAAGTAGTAAATGAAAAATTATGTGCAGAAAGAAAGGCACATAAAGAAAGTATGAGGTTCCATAAACAAATTGGAGCAAAGTTTTGTAATTCTTTCGATGATAATTTTGGATGCACTAATGCTCATAAATATAAAATGAGTAGAAGAAAGAAAAAATCTCAGTCTTGTGAGTGCTTTACTCACAAGAAGGGTAAACCTTGGAAACCTAAGAAATGATTTCAAAAATTTGGTTCTAAAAGGATCTTTAGAAAAAGAAAACATGGTTTTCAGAAAAAACCTATTAAATGTTTCCTTTGTGGAGGAGAACATTATGCTAATAAGTGTCCAATTAAAAGCAAGAAATCTAAGAAGATTAAATTCTTAGAATTTCCTAAGCTTGATGAAGATCATTATGTTCTACTTTTTGAGGATGATGAAATTTAGAATGAGTCTAATATTCTTTGGGAAAATTTAGATAGTGATGAAAATCAAGTGAATATGAATTTCTGAGAATCTGATACTAAGACTGCTTCTTCAGATTATGATTCTGACATAGGATTCCAAATCCATATGATTTTTGGTCAATTCTCAAATACTCTTAGTCTTTCTCAGCTAATCTCATTTCTTAAAGAAAGATATGCTAATCTGCCTACCTACATGATTTTTGAGAAGATGTTTCTTCAATAGCAAATTGCTGACACTGAGAAGAAATATTCTCTTAATCTTGCTCAACAAAAATAATAGAAAGATATTCTTTCTAAGAAGTATTCACTGAAGCCCTCTCAGGTTGAAGCTGCTTATTAGCCTGATACTTATGATATAACACTTTGGCGCATGTAGTGTATTTCTCTGCTTCAACATTTTCTTGCCAAAGCCCAACAAGAGTTACAAGAGCTCCTTAAAGAAGAAGCTCAAGCCGATGAACGTGAGCATCTTTTTGAAGCTGAACATCTTCAAGTCTCTCATGAGATAGACAAGGTATCATTCTATTCCTCTTGATATGTGGAAAGCTAACTTTCATCAGTTGACCTTCAATACAAAAATAGTTGACTCAGAAATCTCTACTATTATACCAGTTTTGCTCAGTGATTCAATTTTTAGTTTTAAGGTAGTTCAGCATGAGATGCCCATGTATGATATGATGATTGGATCTAATAACTTAGCAAGTTTCTATCCTATCACAATCCAGCCACATGAGATCATATCTTTGTCATAGTAGCATTGAGCCCATTATCAGTAAGATCAAGAAGAATTGTTGCTCTGAGGATCCTTTAACTTTCAGAAATAGAAAGACTCATGAATGCAAGATTGAACTGAAAATGATTAAGGATAAATATGGAAAGGATTGTGAACATAAGTTCAAGGCACACCATTCAGGTATGTCTCCATCTCTTTAAGAAGAATGTTTTCAGGAAATCTAGCAGCTAAAAGAGCAAGGACTAATTAGAGATTCTACCAGCCCATTGGCTTGTGAAGCTTTCTACGTCAACAAAATATCTAAATAGATTAGAGGAAAAAAGAGATTAGTTATAAATTACATTCCTCTAAATAAATATGTTTTTCTTGTACAACATCCTATTCCTTCTAAAGATGAAATCCTTCAAAGGATTCATGGCAGTAAAATATATAGCAAGTTTGATTTAAAATTTGGTTTCTGGCAGATACAAGTTGTAGAGGAAGATAGATATAAGACAACCTTCATTACTCCATTCAGTCAGTATGAATGGAATGTGTTGCCCTACAGATTAAAAACTACTCCTAGCATTTTTTAGGAGATGATGAATAAAATCTTTTTAGGTGTTTCTAAGTTTATAATTATTTATATAGATGATATCTTAGTTTTCTCAAAATCTCCCAAGGAACATTTAGATCATCTTCAACAATTTTATCAGATAATATATGATAATGGTCTCATTCTATCTAAAAGAAAGATGTCAATCTTTAAGGATGAAATTGAATTTTTGGGTGTCATCATAAAATTAGGTGAAGTTACAATACCGGAACATGTATTGAAAAGCATATAGAACTTTCCTGATGAACTTCACGATAAAAAGATGTTACAGTGCTTTCTTGGCTATGTAAATTATATTGCTGGTTATTACTTTTATGTTGCTCAGGATAGAATCCTTCTCAATAAGAGACTGTCAGAGAATCCTCATCTATGGATAGAATAAATGACTAAATCTATTCAAAGGATAAAGCTAAATTGTCAGAAGTTGCCTCCTCTTGCTCTACCAGGTATTGGATTAAAGATCATTGAGACATATGCCTTAGATCTATATTGGGGAGCCATTGTAAAGGAAAGATTGTCAGATGGAACAGAGAAGCTTTGCAGATTCACCTTAGGAACCTTCAAGTAAGCTCAAAAGAACTATCACTCTACTCATAAGACAATTCTTGCTGTAATAAAAGGAATTCAAGCCTTTATGGTTTTCATTAGATCTGACTTGAATAATCTAATGAGTATTTTGCATTCTACTAAAAATTTGAAGAAAGGTTCTATGAGCAGGTTAACAAGGTGGGATACTTATTTGGCAAACTTTGATCTCACTATGAAACACATTTTAGGGAAAAAGAACTGTCTTGTAGATTTCACCTCCAAAGAATTCAACTCACAGAAAGGTGTCATGATAGTAATAGTTACAAAAGTTAGAGATGAGTTCCATCAACATATTTGGAGATCTACTCCATCAGTTGCATCTCAATTAATAAATGAGATAAATAGGCTTATAATAGAATCATATAAAGCCTCTAAAGAATTAAATAATGAAAATTTGGCGTGGACATCCTAGTTCCAAGAACTCGATGGCAAAAGATGGTGTTCAGTTATTTTGTTATATCATGACACTGATAGGCCTCTTCTCACTGGAACAAATAATCAATTTAAAAAACTTATTTATAGAAAAAAGTTTGAATTTCTTTTCTAGTGGGTCTACTTTCTGGCTTAGTTTCAATCCAGCTATGGAAAACCTTTGGGATTCAATTGACATTCCAAATTACTTGTTTGAATTTTTGGACTATATCATGCCTTTCAAGCCTCAGATGATCCAGCTATCAGAATTCCTCCAGCTCAAGTCAAAAATATTTTTATTGCTTTAAGGATTCTTTTTAGAATGTAGTTTGAATTATTTTCTGTTCAGAATTATCAAGTAAATTTACATGTTGGTCTTGCTCCTGCACAACCCCTAGCTACTCTATGGAAATGTCTTAAAATTAGACATCAAGTTGTCTTTCCACTGACACCTCCCGGGCATATCTTGAGAGTTCCTTCAACAATGTACATGGATCATACCAACTAGGATTATGATGATGATGACAATCACTATTCTCCTCAAGGTGGTTATGAATTCTATGATGATGATTGACAACTAATTATGGTGTTTGTCCATAATAATGAATGTGGGCATGTTATCCCTTTTCCAAGTAATTGTGGACCTCACCACTTTATAAAGGCAGTATTCTATCAACCATGTCGATAGACTTTATTTCTAGTTTGTTCTTTGGTAGTGCGTAGTGGGCCCATAACCCACTTTCTTTTAGCATCTTGCCTTTTGTCCATCGATCTAGCATATTTTTGTCGACTGTCGATCTTCCCATTCTCATGTTATAAATATGGGGGCTCGTTCATGTTACAAACATCGAATGCTGGAGATCATCTCTCTTGTCTAAGTCTTGTGTCTTAGGTTTGTTAGTCTAGCATAATAGCATATGCTCTTTGCTTGCCCTATGAAGGAACATGTAAATCAAAAGCTATTGTTCCCTGTTGTTTAAGTGTTTTTGTGTTTTTAAGCTTTTGAGCTTCCATGTTTTTGTAAAATGGTATCAGAGCCAAATTCTTCCAACTGAATCTATCTCTTGGTCTGAACTCAAGTTTCCCCAAAAATGGATTATTGATACTAATTTTGTCTAGACTCCGCGAAGATCCATATCCTTTACCACCTCCATAAAATTACAACTAGAATACATGGGCATCTCAAACCCTACACCTTTTAGGAACCTAACCCACTTTCTTTTAGCATCTTCCATGTTAATCTAAGTCTTGATATTGTCAGTAAGAAACTCCTTAAAGAAGTAGTTTGCATACAAATATCTCTATGGATCATACTTATAACAATAGTATGATCATAATAATCTAGCAACATTAGTCTAGGTAACCTTGTCAATTCATACTAACCGCATGAAATGACAAAACATTGCTAGATAGATCATTTCACAACCTTCATTCTTAGAATTCATAACCATCCTTCACAGGAAAGATATCAAGAGAACTAACTAATCTATATATAAGTTATCATAAGATATATAAGATTCATATTTACTCAATATCTAGTTTCTCAGTATAAGACTCATCTCCTTGAGGAGTTTTCCATATATAACCTTCTTCCTTGAAATTTCTAGGAGTCACTTCCATATTAACTCTTTTGGCTTGAGCTAACAACTATTTGTTTTTATCAAAGAGTTTCTGGATAGCTATATCTCTCTTGACCATATTGATACTAGACTGATTAGGATGAGTAAGGAGTTTCTGACAGCCTAAGATAAAGTATGAATCAACCTAGGGATCATGAATTTTCATCATATTAAAATGATGAAAATTAAGGTATGCATATCTTAACAATGTATGACAATTATCAAGAAGACAAGCTAATAAACTAACATTCAATAAGACAAACTATATCAGAATTGTGATCCCTTATGATTGGAAGTATCAGGATCATTTTCTGGAAATGATAATAGTGTATGCTCTTATCATTTCTAGAAAATTTTATATCTATGATCAGATTTTGATTTTGATAATATGGGGAATCTAACTCCTATCAGAGCACATATCAATATATGTGTGTGTGTGTGTGTGTGTGTGTGTGTGTGTGTGTGTGTGTGTGTGTGTGTGTGTGTGTGTGTGTGTGTGTGTGTGTGTGTGTGTGTGTGTGTGTGTGTGTGTGTGTGTGTGTGTGTGTGTGTGTGTGTGTGTGTGTGTGTATGTATGTATGTATGTATGTATGTATGTATGTATGCATGTATATATGTATATGTATGTATTCACATGACATAACTCAATGTATACAGAAGGAGGTTAAGCAGCTCATAGAACCATGATAGCTCAAAATAGCTTTTGAAAGCCTGGTATGAATCAACCCAGGTTCAAGGCACACTTTGAAAGAATAATCTCAAGGGAAGAGATTATTGATTATGTTCATCAGCTTGAGATTCTTCTTTAAGGAGTTCTTGTAACTCCTGTTGGACTTTAGCAGGAAAATGTTGAAGTAGAGAAATACGCTTCATGTGCCAAAGTGTCACCAGAATCCAAGTCGGTATGATCCATGTACATTGCTAAAGGAACTCTCAAGATATGCCTGCAAAGTGTTGGTGGAAAGACAACTTGATGGCTAATTGTAAGACGTTTCCATAGAGCAGTAAGGGGTTGTGCAGGAGAAAGACCAGCATGTAAATTTACTTGATAATTCAGAATAGAAAATAATTGAAACTGCACTTTGAAAGGAATCCTTAAAGTAACAAAAATATTTTTGACTTGAGCTGGAGGAATTCCGACAGCTAGATCATCTGAGGCTTTCAAAGGCATGAAATAGTCCAGAAATTCAAATAAGTAATTTGGAATGTCATTTGAATCCCATAGGTTTTCCACAGTTGGATTGAGAATTGTAATGGTTAAACTGATTATAGAAACATCATGTAACCATATTGTCCCACATTCACCTCAGGAAAACTAATTACAGGAACATAGATAAGATAAAGACTAGTATGAATATAATTTGAACAAATTATATTATCATAGAAGATAATGATGATGATGAAATAATAGTGTTTAACCAGATTATTTATATCATATATATAGCTCCATAAATCCTATTAATATGAACTGAAAGAGGTATGATTGGATATTATGCCATCCAAGACATACATGGGCCCATGAGAGCATGGTGTGTTATCATAGAGATTAGTTAGTCTTGTGAATAATAGAGTTTATAATTAGTGCCTAGAGCTGATAAGTAATTTAAATACCTGAAGTCAAAAAATAACCAAATTTAGGAGACATAATATGGCTCTAATATGATTTTACAAAAACACAAAAGCTCAAAAGCTTAAAAACATGAAAACACTTAAACAATAGGGAACAATAGCTTTTGATTCACAGGGCAAGCGAAGAGCATACACTATTATGCTAGACTAAAAAACCTAAGACACAAGACTTAGACAAGAGAGATGCTATCCAACATTTGATGTTTGTCGACCATCGATCTTCCCATTCTCATGTTATAAATATGGGGGCTCGTTCATTTTATAAACATCGAATGCTGGAGAGCGTCTCTCTTGTCTAAGTCTTTTGTCTTAGGTTTGTTAGTCTGGAATAATAACATATGCTCTTCGCTTGCCCTATGAAGGAACCTACAAATCAAAAGCTATTGTTCCCTTTTGTTTAAGTGTTTTCATGTTTTTAATCTTCTGAGCTTTCTTTCCGCCTTTCAGGTGGCTCACAATTAAATTTCCAAAAGAAGGGTTGAAGATTGAGGGTTTGGATTTGATAATCTAATGGAGGTCTGGATTATTCTCCAATATCAATATAACTTTCCTTTTCATCTTCTTATATTTTGGCCATTCCTATTTGAAAAACTTTATCAGCTGTTCTTCCTATGTCAAGAAGGCTTTTGGCTTTAGCTTTAAGAATTGACTCTTTCTGCAGTCTCGCTACATTTTTCCAAGAATGCACATTCTGATGATACTTTTTATCTTCTAAGGCAAAGACTTCCATTGGAGACTTAGAAGATTGAATTTTGTCTCTTACATTTTCAAGAATTTCAAGAATAACAGAGATATTGTCATTTTGATTAACAATTTCTCTAACCACACTATCTGATATTAAAGATAACTATTTTAAATCTTGATGACTTTATAATAAGTCTATGATACTAGACTTATTATTACCCTTCTTTTTCCCAGAGATATGTATGTATGAGAACTTATAAGCTAACAACTATTTGTTTTTATCAAAGAGTTTCTGGATAGCTATATCTCTCTTGACCATATTGATACTAGACTGATTAGGATGAGTAAGGTTAAGATGGTATAACAATATTATTTTAACCCTATGAGGGATAAAGAGCCTCCATGGAGGTGGTAATGTTTCTTTAATCATGCTAATATATATGTTTCTAAGGAAATTAGCCTTATTAGGTTCTTTCTCATTATCTACCACACCAACAAATTATGAGAATAAAGCATTACATAGAGCTGACACAGGTTCTGGATGATGAGTTATACCATCTTGAAAAGCTTGACCACAAGCATCCCACCATTCTTTAATATTTCCTATAAAACCATTAGCTATTTGCTATAAACTCCTCAAGGAGATGAGTCTTATACTATTAACTTGTCACTCTCTTCGTATATATTGTAATTTGATTATTCATCATTATGTATTACCCTTATTTTCAAGTACGATATGCCATTATTTAATTCTTAATCTTTCATTATTTTAATATAATGCAAGATTGTTAGATAAGATGCTCACAAAAGGGTAATTAGAGGACATATAATTAGCATACTTAGTCTTATATCGTTTATAGAAGATTAATTGATATAGTTATCCTTAATCTTCTTAGAGTTCTTGCTTTAACTTACACTTATTAGCATAATGTTCTTCTCCACAAAGGAAACATTTAACAGTTTTTTTCTGAAAACCATGTTTTCTTTTTCTAAAGATCCTTTTAGAACCAAATTTTTGAAATCGTTTCTTAGGTTTCCAAGGTTTACCCTTCTTGTGAGTAAAGCACTCACAAGACTGAGATTTTTTCTTTCTTTTATTCATTTTATATTTATGAGCATCAGTGCATCCAAAATTATCATCCAAAGAATTACAAAACTTTGCTCCAATTTGTTTATGGAACCTCATAGTTTCTTTATGTGCCTTTCTTTTTGCACATAATTTTTCATTTACTACTTTAATATGCTGATTGATCCTACCAAAAGACATTGTCTATAGTTGGTCACCCATATTAGCTTTATACTTTGCAGAAAAATATTTAGGAAATGATTCTATGTATCTAATCTTGTAGGTAGGATTAAAGATTTCACTAGAATTATAAAACAAATTTTCCATGTAACACATGTACTCATCTAGCCTGGTCATATCACACAACTGAGCTCTAAGGAACTTAGCCTTATTAGCTTCTTTCTCATGATAATGTTTCTTCACAACACAATCAAGTTATCCAAAAACTAGATAGTAATTTTAGTACTCTTCAGAGTCAGCAACAAGCTACTACTATAAATTTGGAAACTTATAACTAATCTCTACTCATACCTTGCCTAGAAAGCTTATATTAGATTCATACGATAATTCATCATATGACTTATTGAGATACTCTGGTGTATGATAGCTTAAGTTAGATAAATTGTTAATCAAAATGACAATATCTCTGTTATTCCTGAAATTATTGAAAATGTAAGAGACAAAGGTCAATCTTCTAAGTCTCCAATGGAAGTCTTTGCCTTAGAAGATACTGAGTATCATCAGAATGTGCATTCTTGGAAAAAATTAGTGAGACTACAGAAAGAGTCAATTCTTAAAGCTAAAGCCAAAAGCCTTCCTGACATAGAAAGAACAGCTCATAAAGTTTTTCAAATAGGAATGGCCAAAATAGAAGAAGCTAAAAAGGAAAGTTATTTTGATATTGGAGAATCTTCCAGACCTCCATTAGATTCTCAAATCTGAACCCTCAATCTTCAACCCTTCTTCTGGAAATTTAATTGTGAGCCACCTGAAAGGCAGAAAGAATTGATACGTGCCATGCTCTCATGGGCTAGTGTACATATATTTGGTCTTAAGAAAGATCCAGACTATTTGCATAGATTTCTCTAAAATCATCCTATTATTTTAGAGAAATAGGCTAAGAGTGGGCAACACTCTTAGCCATTGCTATTTATCTAACTTGCTATATAGTATGTTGTACATAAGAAATGATGATAAATTACTCATTTCTTCTGTTAACTAATATTTTTGTTGAACTATCATACTATCATGTGAGGTACCTAAGTACCTCACATGATATTCACTTGAATAGTTTAACCTATTAGTATAGGATAGCTTTTGATGGTTTGGTATATCCCTGGCATGGATATACTCTTCACAATACATTATGTAAGAAAACTAATTTTTTACATAATGTATTGTGAAGAGTATAGGATAGTCAAAGAGAATATCCTATACTCTTTGAAATTATTCCCTTACTAATTGTTTATATGCTAATTCGTAACCAACTTGTTATATATATATATATATATATATATATATATATATATATATATATATATATCCAATTTTTGGATTTTAGATAAATAGGAAATAGTTAATAAACAAAAAATAGTATACAAACTTAGATAGGAAATAGTATATAAACATAATATAGTATACAAGTAGTATGACTTCTATTATCATGTTGTCTATAGGCTAAGGTTTTGTTGCCCACTCAAAACACACTATCCATGATATTAATGAAATTTCTCATCTCTTATCATGCTCTAAAGTATTATTTTGTTCAACTATAATTATTATTGTGTTTAACTACAGTCAAATTGAAGTGCACTAAATTTCTCTTTTACAAGTGATAATATCAGTAAATTATGTTTTCATGGAAAGTGATTGAATCTATGGCCTTTGTAGATGATGCTCTAAAAAAATTGTTTTGTTCAACTACAACTATTGTTGTGTTTAACTACAGTCAAATATGAAGTGCACTAAATTTCTCTTTTATAAGTGATAATTGCACTAAATTCCATTTTCATCGAAAGTGATTGAATCTATGGTCTCTCTAGATGATTTTCTCTTTGCAAGGGATTTGGCCTTTGGAAGCCCGTGCGTCATCCATTCATCCTCCTTGGGCTATAAAAATTATTGATCTATCCTCCCTAGGTTCTAAAAGTTAAGCATCCTTTGTCAACGCCACCATCCTTTGACATTCATGTTCAAAATTTTGGAAAGTACTTCAATTCTCAAGACCTTTTAAAATATCCATTGGTTTATTCTTGGGAAATTGTTGTTTTCATTCAATAATTTCAATGTTTTGATCAAATTATTGTCATTTTCATAATATTAGAAATGCCCATTTAGTAATTCAAATTTTGTAGGCATTGTCTTTGATTTAAAACAAAAAACAAAAAAATATTCAGGTTCAATCTTTTAAAACTTGAACTTATTATATCCCTTTTTAATTCTGAATTTTATCAAAGCCACCACAATTCAATCTCTTAACCTGAATGTCTTGAACTTCATAGTAGCATCTGCATCCCTTGTTTGAATGTTTTGAAGCTCATAGTAGCAAATTCACTCTTATATTTTTGGCTTACCCAATTCAAGCTCAATCCCTTAACCTGTATGTCTTGAACTTCATAGTAGAGCATCACCATCTCTTGTTTAAATATTTGCCTATTCAAGTTTCTCTAGCCTTTTTGAGGAAGTCATTACATCTGTTTTTAGCAAAGGCTTCTACATCTCATATTCTCACTCTTGTATGTTATATCAGCTGAAACAATAAATCTGTGTCTTGATTTTCATTTTAGTTTCCATTCGGTAGCCTTTTTCAAAATTGTAGAGCCCATTTCAGGTTGACCTAGTATCCCCCTTTATCTAATCAAGATTCTTCAAATTGTCCTGCACTTCTCGTAGGGACTCAACACTTTGCACCCTTGTTTCCTAATGGATCTATATTATTTTTTAAAAATGAGAAAAAAAATAGAAACATTATTATATGTACTAATGATGTATAAGACATGCAAAGTTATACATAAATATATATAAATAAAAAATCTATTATTCAATGGATAATGTATCAGATATAATAATGATAATAATATTATTATTCCTTGATGAGTTTATATTATTTTTTTTTTTTAAAAAAAACATTATTATATGCACTAATGATATATAAAACATGCAAATTTATATATATATATATATATATATATATATATATAAATAAATAAAATTATAAAAAATCCAAAAGATACTTGCAAATTGGAAATATGAAGTGACCTTATATGTTTTAAAACTATTCATAATATTTTAATAGAGCATAATTGTTAAAAATACTCTACAAAGATTATATATTGGAAAGTGGGGTCACTTATTAGCTTATTTTAAAATCTTTTTGTAGTTTAATGTGCAACGATAATACATTAAGAGAGGTTTAAAAGAAATAAATTTCCTCCATAAAATTGAAATTCGGGTACCATCAAGGCAATTGTAAGCCATTAAATTTAATTAAAAAAAATATTTTAAAATATTTTCAATGATAACATAAAATGGTAAAAGTAATGTAATATATTTTAACATAATAACAATGGAATAAATATATAACAGTTAAAAATGTCTGAAATAACTACAAAATTATAAACACTTATGTATTTTAAGTTAAATGTATAAATTAAAATAAACAAGTAAAACATTTATAATTAGAAACCACACATTAGATTTAACAATATAAAAACATTCATTAGAAAGAATAAAATAAAAACTATAAAGTCACCATTTTAATTAAGATAATCATAATCACTCCCAAAATTTGAAAAGCAAAAAATGATAACCATTGATAGTTTATAGGGATGTTCCATTTAACTTAATAAAAAGATATTAGATAATACTATTTTCCCTAGCACATTAATGTTGTTGTAGATAAAACTATTAACATTTTGTTTGTATATACCTAAAAAATAAAAATTAGTATAGATATATTTTAAATATAATTATTTGAAAAAATGTTGAGAGATGTCAATTTTAAGTTTTATATTTATAATTTTATTAATTTGTTTTTTATTAGTTAGTGATAAATTATGTCAATTTAATTATATCAATATGTTAAATGTAAAAAAAGTGGGGTGGGATGGCAATGAAGGTGGGAGTGCATGGGAAAATAGGTTTCCATCATATGTTAAGATATTACGATATTTTCAATTCAATTATTAAAAAAAGAAAGTAAATATATAGACATAAAATTTAAGAATGGAATTAAAAGTGAACACACTCACTACATTACAACCTCCCCATCACTCCTGCATGACATTCTAGAACCCCTCTCTACGTAATATATGTTTTAGTTTCTCATATCTTATTTTTTGAATTTATTTGATTTCCCAAAAAATAAGACTCTAAAAAAATATGTTATATGTAGAGGGAGGAGACAGTCTATTAAGTCTAGAATAACTATAAGAAATAGACAAAGCCTCTAAACTTATGAAAATTGATGGCTAAATTTTATATTACTATGTATATATAATATGTAAAAAATAAGCTCAAGTAAATATGGAGGGGTATGTTTTATCCAATAGAAAATAAATCTGTGTCCCATGTAGGTGATGCAACTTTAATATGGTAAGGTAAAGCAATAAATCATAGTCTTAGTAATATGAGCATGAATGATATGGTATCACAGTGTAACATATATGAAAATATCGATTATAAGATATAAGATGTAAGCAACCATCTTACAATAACATATATATGTGTGTACATACATACATACATACATACATATGTATATGTATATGTTTATGTATATGTATATGTGCAAGCGCGCATGCGCACCCACATACACATGATAACAAGATATGTATAATCCTTATAAAGTAACTCTATATAATTAAAAAAATCTTCATTGATGTCACCTTATAAATCCACATGTGTAGAGATACACCTAAAGGTAAGCCATGTCACCAATGTAACGATGTCTCCTAAGGTATAAATTAATGAAGTAGTCATTTAAAATTTATATATCCATAATCATATATAACATGTATATTATGCATCTCACTCACTCCAAGTATATTATGAATTTATGAATATATAAATTTATAACATAGGTAGATAAGCATGATATGTATCATATGACAAAGATAAATGAAGTTTTTTTCTTTTTTTTTGGAAGGTATTATATGAATGTTTTGTTGTTGAACAACTAATAGTGAGAGCACATGAACTATGAACAATATGCTACAATAATGATACATTGATGAAGTATTAGATGTAGGAAAACATGACTAGTGTATGAGTTGTTCTAAGGCATGATGTTGTAGTCATTAATAATCAGATATGAAACACTAAGTGTTAAAAGTAGCATAAAATAGACAAGGAGAACCTAAATCATCAAATGAGATAATATCTATAGAAAGTGGGCTAAAGGTTTTTCGTGTTCACTTCACATTAGGTTCAATAAAATGTTTTGGTTAAAAGTGAATTTGTTGCATTCCAAAATAACCCAGAAGAACTGTAAAATATAGAATAAAATGGGAGCACCCATTTTTGCAATGGTTTAGTGTACCTAGAAATCCAACTGTAAAAAAAAAATAACTCTCGCACAATGGTGGCTATCTCTTGTATTAAGTTGATATTGTTGAAAAGGTATAATCTTTAAGGTTTACCCCACTTTTTTATTCAACACTAGAAACCCTAATTAATCCATGGCTAAATCATGGCCTATCCATTCACTAACTCTAAGGACCTACAATATAACATAATACAAATAATGTTAAACAAAGAACATAAATATATGTTATGTGTTAGGACTTATCCAAAGTCTTAACTTAGTTTAGGATTTCGCTGTGTTAGATTAATTTAATAATTGTAATGGGGCATGCATCTTTTATAAAGATACCCCATTAATAAATTAGATTAACTTTTGGGTAGTTTTCATGTTTGTGTTAATTAATAATGTGAACCATTTTTCAAGTAGAATTATCATAAGAGTTAGTTAATAGGTTAGTTGATTTTTATCGGTGTGTGTGAAAACCTATAAATAAATGTTTATTTCATGTAAACAGGTTATTGGAGTAAAGGCATCCTTTCTATGTACTTGTTTTTAGTAATTAATAAAATACTTGTGGACCCGCAATCAGTGGGCACAAGATTTAACCTATTTTGATTTATTTATCAGTGCTATCAGAGCATGGTTTTGGAAAGCATGGTGAATATAGGAATCTTGGTGAATTTTGGAGAAGGCAAGGTTAAAAGATAATTCATGTGAACTTAAAAGTCTCATGTGAAATCTCATTCTGGATAGTATAAGGTATGCCATGTCCAATAAACCTTGGTTGGTCTAACTTTTCAAATTAAAAAAATTATTAAATTATTTAATTTTTCATTATTTTTGTATTGATTAATGTCCATTTGTAATAATTAATCCTGTATATGGTATTGTATGGCCATTTAATTGAACAAAACTTTCATGCTCCCTGATATTGTTTCAAAACTCCTATTTTAACACACCATATTGAATTTTGATGCTTTAAGATGATCAATATTTATTTTTAAAGTCCTAAAATTTTCCTAAAATCCATTTTTATGGCATTTTAAATCTAAAAATAATTCTATGTGGATAGAAGAAATGGTTTCAAAAACTTCTTTTTATCAATTTGTGATCTTGTGACACATGTTTGAGGTTTTGAAGACCTTGTTTTCACTCCAAAAGTATTTTTAAAGTTTTTTAAAGACCAAATTGTTGTTGTACAGCCAATATCAGCATATGTATAAAATATTTATTCTATATATCCCTGTGAGTATCTAGAACTATTTCCTTTTGTATCAAACTTTCATCTACTAAGCTTTTGGATTGTTAGTTGAGATCCACAGACAAAACAATCATTCTAAATCCATTTCAAAAGTTTTTCAAGCTATAAATTGGATTTCTAAATCCATTAATTTTATAAGTACGACCTTATAATGTCCTATAAAATCAAAACTTTAGCATACTTAGTCAAATTCCTTTCTGAAAGTCTTAAACATTGGCAAATGGTGAAAGATTCAATCTTGTAAGGTTTTTGTATGGTCTAAGGAAGTTCCAGGTGAGTTTTAGATTTTATCATATCAGCTTTGGCATTGGAAATCTCTAGGATGGTCTTGGAAATTACAAAATAAAAGTATTTCATGTTTTACAAAGTCTTTTCTAAATTTTGGTCAAATTAGGTTTTGTATGGTGAAAACCAGGTAATAAAAGATTTGAGTTTTCACTTTCAAAAATAATTTCATGTGAAAATACCTAAATAATAATTTTTTTTATTAAAATATAGGAAAATTTCAAGTTTTTATAAAAATTTCTATCTTTATAAAATTTTAAATACTCACAGAGCACTTGGAAAGAAAGATTTTGGGAGGTGCTTGTAACAAGGAGGTCACGGGTTCAAATCTTCTTTTGTGGAAGAATTTTCTTTAAGAATATGCTTTATTGAAAAGTAATATTCTATTTTTAGAATATTTGTATGTTTTAAAACTTGTAAAAGGCATATTCAAATGTAAAAACATGCATACTTGTTGAAATTTTACATAGAAAGTTGATATCTTTTGCTTTTGTGTATCTTGGTGAAATAAGGGTGTATCTTGGTGAAATAAGGGTGTATTTTGGTGAAATAATGGTGTAATAAATTAATTTTTTGTAACACTAAGTATAAAACCCATCAAAAACACTTATTTTTTGCTCTATGTGGAGGTTAAGTGAAAAACCCCATAGAAGCATTGTCTCGTGCAAAGTGTTATAATTGTGTGTGTATGTTTTTTTATCTCATTTGTTGCACTAATTTTGCACATTTGATTTAATTTCAAGATGAATAAGATTCAAAACTTACTTTTAGATGGTGATATATTAACAATTTCTAATTATTCAGATTGGAAATGTTTGATGGAAGCCTCATTAGCCTTTAATGAGTTATGGGATATTGTTAAGAATGAAAATCCCATATTGCCAATAGAACAGGCCAAAATTGATATATTTAAATTGTATGATTCTAAAGCCTTATCACTAATAAAATATTGTTGTACTCATGATACTTATGTTCATATTAAAAATTCTCCTCATAGTTACACTACATGGAAAACATTGTCTAATTTGTATGATAAGAAACCAAAGCATAAGAAGATAGACATCCACATGCAGTTGTTTACTTTGTCATTAGAAGAAGATGGGGATATGGGAGAATATATGTCTAATTTGAAAATATCACTACTGAGTATACTAAGGCTGGGTTTGGAAAATTAGATGATGATCTCATAGTCACTACTGCATTAAAAGGACTACCTAGGTCCTATAGGAAATTTGTATAAATATTGCATGTCTCTGACAAGATCATAGGTATCACTTTTGACAAGATTATTGAGTTTGTCATCCAACATGATCTCTCTCTACCCAATAAATCCAAGAAAATAGATAAAGCTCATGTTTTAGAGTCTAAGCCTAGATCATCTTCATCTAGGCATCAAAACAATATAGGCCACAATTATAGAGGGGTTCAAGGTTATAAAGGCGGCAGATATCAAAATGGAGGTAGAGGTTATTCAAATCAACAATAATATATCCATTTTAATTCAAATGAGACAAATGATAGAGGATGTGTTCACAACTCTTATAGGGGAAGAGGTTGAGGTAGATCAGACATTCAGTGTCCTAGATGTGGGAAATTTGGTCACATTGCCTCTCAGTGTAGAATCCCTTTTGGAAAAATATAGAGGCCACAAAAATGACTAAGTCTAACTCTACTCAGTATGCTAACCATGATTATGATGAGTCTAGCAATGTTGCTCATGAGTTTGCATTCACTATTTTGGGGCACATTGACTATATGGAATATGAGGCTAGAGATGAGTTCACTGATATATGGGTTTTAGATACAAGAGCAACCAAACACATGACATTTAGGTGAGACTTATTTTTGAATTACAAAGAAGCTTCTCTCTCTCTCCATTTTCTTTAAAAAATAAGTCTATGCATACTCCATTAGGACTTGGTTCTATTCAGATTCTTCTTCCTAATGGTTCTATAAAATACTTGGAGAATGTTTGGTATGTTCCCACATTGAAGAAACATCTTATTTCCTTGGTAATTATTTGAAAGAAAGGTTATCAAATTGTGCCTAAAAATGGTCTCATCCATATTAATTTAGTGAATAATGGTTATAAAACCATGTATACATGATATGAATATGGAAACTTGGTTAGATTGCATTGTAAAGTGCTTCCTCCCACAGTGGAACCAGTAGTAGCTATTGAAATAGGTATAGGTACTATGTCTATGAAATGGTTATGGCATTACCACTTTAGACATTTATATATTCACTCTTTAGTGGACTTACAGAGATATGGTATGGTGAGTGGACTGCCCACTTTTTGCAAAGATAGTATTCTTTGTGAATCATGTGTTTTGGGTAAACAAAATCAAGAAAATTTTCCCAAAACCTCTTCATGGCGAGCTAACAGGTGTTTATAATTAATTCATAGTGATGTATGTGACATGAAAAAGTCATCCATTGGTGGGTGTAGATATTTTGTGTTATTTATTGATGATTTTTATAAGATGACTTGGGTGTTTTTCATGAAAAATAAATCATAAGTTTTCACTAAGTTTGTTGATTGGTTGCACTTAGTTGAAAAAGAAATAGGTTCACACTTAGCCACTCTTCATTAAGACAATGGTGGTGATTATAATTTGAATGAGTTTTCAGATTATTATCGAGAACATGGCATTCATAGACAATATAGTAATGCTTACACTCCACAACAAAATGGAGTATTTGAATGAATGAATAGAACCTTAGAGGGCACATCTCAAGCTATGTTGCACTATAAATAGTTTGATGATAATTTTTGGCCAGAATCCATTTGTACTATAGTGTATTTGAGAAATACATTCCCCACAATAGCTCTTTTGGGACAAAATCCATCTGAGGCTTGGTATGTGTTTAAACCAAAATTTAAACACTTGAATTTTTTTGGACGCCTTTGTTTTGCTTTAGTTCCCACTAAACATAAAACTAAGTTGGAACTATGAAGTCAAAAATGCATCTTTCTTGGATATTCAAAAAATAAAAAGGGGTATCATTTGATTGCACAGGATACATGCAAATTCATAGTGAGTTGGGATGTAGTATTTGATGAATTTGGGACTATGAACACTGCGGAGATTAATTCTCAACTTGATAGGTTAGAGAGGAAAAATGCAAAAAGAGATAAGGGTTTGAGTAATGGGGATAATTCTTCAAGGTTGTGGTATGAAACTCAAATTCATTCACTTTCTTCTTCTTCATCTACTAGTTTACAAGTTGATGACTTAAAAATTATTGAAAATTATCGAAGTCTTCCTTCGAATGGTGTACATGATGAGAATTTTGGTGTTCATAATTTGAATAAGTATCTAAAATGGGCTCAAAGTAATTTTTCTGACTTGACATTAGATGAAGTTAGATTAAAAAGTCCCAGGAGTTCTCATAAATAGGGGAATTATGCAATATTTGTTACTACTTCTTCCACTAAGCCATCTACTTTTGAGGAGGCCTCTACTAAACATGTTTGGCAACAGGAAATGCAAAGTGAGTATGATGCAATACTTAAAAATAATACTTGGGTTTTGGTTCATCCTCCTCCACATATTCAACCCATAGGATGTAAATGGGTGTATAGGACTACGTATAAATCAGATGGCTCCATTGATAAACATAAGGTAAGACTTGTTGCAAAAAGATATGCACAACAAGAAGGTATTGACTATGAGGAAAATTTTTCACCAACTACCAAATGGCACACTATTCATATGGTACTTTCTTTAGTAGCACAAAATGGTTGGAAAGTACATAATTTAGATGTTAAAATTGCTTTTTTGAATGGTGATTTACAAGGATAAGTATATATGAAACAACCTTAGGGTTTTGAATAGGTGGGTGCAGACCACAAAGTGTGTAAATTGATCAAAGCTTTGTATGGGCTCAAAATGCACCCAAGGCTTGGTATGAGAAAATGGATTCATACTTGAAATCCATTAGTTTTCAACATAGTGAATCTAATGATACTCTTTATTTTTGAGTGTAGGGTAAGAAATTGGTGATTCTTGTTCTCTATGTTGATGACTTGTTTATCATAGGAAATGATGAAAATCATAACAAGTTTGTGAAGAAGGAATTAAAAGATGGGTTTGAGATGATAGATCTTGGACTTATTCATTACTATCTAGGCATAGAGATAACTCAAAAGGAGCATAGTATTTTCATTTCACAAACTAAGTATATTTCTAAGTTAATAGATAGGTTTGGCATGATTGATTACAAACCCACCCTCACTCCAATGGAAAGTAACTTAAAATTATCTAAGGATGATGGTAGTGCCTTTTTTTATGGCACCAAATATAGACAATTGGTGGGAGGTTTGATATATTTGATGACTACTAGGCCTAATATATCATTTTCAATTAGAATTTTGTCTAGGTTTATGCATGAGCCTAGAGAAATTCATTGTCATGAAACAAAAAGAGTACTTCATTATCTTTAGGTAATGAAGACATATGGCCTTGAGTATCACCATGACAAGAACTTCAAACTTTCTGGGTATTTTGATGCATATTTTGGTGGATGTGTAGATGACAAAGTGTCCACAACATGATACACTATGCATATGGGTTCAACTACCATTGCTTGGTATTGTAAGAAGTAGGATACAATGGTAAATTCATCAGTAGAATCAGAGTATATTTTATCATGGGATTCTTCTAGGTAAATTGTTTACATATGATGTATTCTTGAAGATATTTAGGTTTCTTAGATTACTCCTACACAGTTATAGATTGATAATCAGAGTAAAATCAAGATGTCCAAGAATCTAGTATTTCATGCCAAAACAAAACATATGGATGTCAAATATCATTATATATGAATTATAGTGGCTAATAAAGCTCTTGATCGGATATATATCCCTACTACTGATTAGGCAGTTGATATTTTCACAAAACCCCTTAATAGGATCAAATTTGAAAAATTTAGAAAAATGCTTGGTATGTGTCCAAAGATCTGACTTTGGATCATAAGGGGGTTTGTTAGGATTTATCCAAAGTCTTAACTTATCTTATGATTTTGTTATGTTAGATTAATTTAATAATTTTAATGGGGCATGCATCTTTTAAAAAGACACCCCCATAAATAAGTTAGATTAACTTTTGGGTAGTTTTCATGTTTGTGTTAATTAATAATGTGAACCATCTTTTAGGTAGAATTACCATAAGACTTAGTTAATAGGTTAGTTGGTTTTTACCAGTGTGTGTGAAAACCTATACATAAATGTTTATTTTATGTAAAAGGGTTAATGAAGTAAAGGCACCCTTTCTATGTACTTGTTTTTGGTAATTAATAAAATGTTTGTGGACCCGCACTCAGTGGGCATAAGATTTAACCTATTTTGATTTATTACTATAATTATGTTTAGGCACACAATATAATTATGATGATTCCATTAGATAATTAATTTTAAAAAATGACATAGGAATGAGTCCATGATATATAGTAAAATA
Organism: Torreya grandis; assembly: GCA_037957365.1. Lineage (NCBI taxonomy): Eukaryota > Viridiplantae > Streptophyta > Pinopsida > Cupressales > Taxaceae > Torreya > Torreya grandis. The sequence continues at coordinate 33,900 of JARHVA010011178.1, read as the reverse complement.
ATGAACTCAAACCTAGAACTATTTCCTAAAAATAGTAAACATTTAAAATTAAAAGTTGAATTGACAATTGAACTTGAAAAGAGGTAAAAGATGATGGAATAGAGACACCTTGATGAATTTGGATTTTTGAATTTAGATTTGAGTTTTGTAGGCTTATAGCTGATTGTGAAATTTGAGGTGATGATTGTATACAAATAGGAATGACACTTGCATTGCTCATGCCCATAGTAGGACTAGTGGTGGCCTATTTTGACCATCATCCGTATCCTTTTAAATAAATTCTATATTTTACTAATTTTCAAATGTTGTTTTTTTTTGTCATTTTTCTACTAGATATCATGTTTTTTGGTGTTTGTGTTTCTATAATATGATGGGAAGAATTACATAAATGTTGTCTTATTCCCACTTCTTGACCTAATTTACCATAAATTCATAAGAAAAACAATGTTATGGGTTGGGAAACTAATATGGGAGTTATACTATGTATCCCACATGCTGGTATAAAATCTCACATATTTTAGTGTAGTGTGAATAGAATCTTAAGGAAAGGACAATACCCATCTTTCCTAGATGTGAAGATGCAACTACATGCAATTCACCTAAAAATTTATTTTGTATAAAATGATGATGAAAAAAATGTTGAAGTATCAAAGGATGACTCATTTAAAGTACACAAATGGATATATAATGGATTATATCAAAATTAAATTATGAATTAAACTTTTCAATTACTGGTTATCTCAATCTTGAATTATAGAGTGGCATTTTCCATATGACTAAAATTTAATACTTTTTTAGAAATAGATTGGGATGACTTGGTATAAATATGATGGTGTAGGATATAATATTCACTTAAGCCAACTCTATAAAATAAAAAAAAGGTGAAAAGAAGGGCATATGAAAAACTAAAAAGGGTGAAGGGACCCATAAAATAATGAAATATAGAAAATTATTTTGTATATTCAATTCATGTCATGTTCAACAAAATGTTTTGGTTAAAAGTGATTTTGTTGCATTTGAAAATAACCCATAAAATGAAACATTAAAATACATAATAAAATGAGAGCACCTACTTTCCCAGTGGTTGATTGCACTTGTGAATTTGACTATTAGAAAAGAGCTTTGACACAATGGTGAATATCTCTTGTATTAAGTTGATATTGTTGAAACTATATAATCTTTAAAGTTTTTCTCACTTTTTAATTCAACACTAGAAACCTTAATTAGTCCATGGCTAAGTCATGGCCTAACCATTCACTAATTCTAATCACCTAAAATATAACATAATAAAGGTAATTCAAAACTAAGAAGATAAATATATGTTACATATAGGTACACAATATAATTATGCTTATTCCATTAGATAATTAAATAAAACAAATGGCATACGATTGCATCTATGATATATTAGTAAAAAAATGAACTCAAACCTAGATCCATGTCCTAAAAATAGTAAGCATGTAAAATTAAAAGATGTATTGACAACAAAACTTGAAAATAGGAAAAAAAATGATGGAATCGAGACACCTTGATGAATTTTGGATTTTTGAATTTGGATTTGAGTTGTGTTGGTCTATTGTTGACTATGAAAATTGAGGTGTTGATTATACATAAATAAGAATGACACTTGCATTGTTCATGTCCATAGTATAAATTATGGTGACCTATTTTGACCATTGTTCATGTCCTTTTGCAGTAATTTCATAGTCTACTCACTTTCAGACTTTAATATTTTATGTCTTTTAGCAACTAGATATCATGTTTGTTTGTGTTTGCATCTCTTTTCTTTGATGAGAATAATTACACAAATGTTTACTTATTCCCACTTATTTACATATCTTACTATCAACTCACAACAAAACAAAGTTATGGTTAGAAAACTAATGTGGGATATATACTATGTATCCCACATGTTGGTATAAGACCTCATGTATTTTAGTGCAGTGTGAATGAAATCTTGAACAAGTGTTAGTAGTGTTATTACTCTTCTTTAGATGTGAAGTTGTAACTACATGCAATTCACCTAATAAAATATTTTTTTCAAAAGGGAGATGCAAAAAAAGGTTGAAGTATCAATGGATGACTCCATTTCAAGTGTAGAAATGGATATATAATAGATTAGATCAAACATAAAATTTGAAGTATCATTTTCAATTATTGGTTAGCTCAAACTTGAATTACGAAGTAACATTTTTCATATGACTAAAATTTAATACTTTTTTATGAATAGCCTGGGATGACTTGGTATAAATATGATGCTATAGGATATAATATGCACTTATGCCAACTATATAAGCTAAAATTAAGTGAAAATAAGGGCATATGAAGCACTAAAAAGGGTGAAGGGACCCACAAAATAATTAAATATAGAAAAAACATGCCTACCATTTCATATTATGGAAGAAATGTTCAATGGGACCATCTTTCCCATCCCAAGAAAGATAAAATATTTTGTGTTCAAGTAGAAACATATAAATATGTGAAAACAGGCTTTGGGTTGAGAATAGATAGATATAGAGAAGTGCCTGATACATTAATATGGCTTAAGGGCCACATACATAGTAGTGTGGGGTAGGAGAAGTCCCTAAGACAAAATAAATATACACAAGTGTAGAAATCATGATGAAATAGGAAAAATACACTATGGAAAAGGGTCTTATACCAAATTTAGGTAGCCACACCAATTCATCTTAAGGCATTACTTAAGTATCATCTGTAGGAAGAATCTCAATTCATAATTTGAGTTTGACTAAACCCTTGTCATACCCATTGCTACACTTGTAATAAATTTACCAATCAATTCTTAAACCTTTTTTCATCATAATCTTGTAACGAAATAAGGTTTAGGGTGAATTTCATGTAGTTGTATATCCACATCAAGGGAAGAAGAAGTAAAATCCCTTGCTTGAGATCCATTCATACCATAAAAGACAATGTGAGGTCTAATTCTAATGTACTAGATATGCAGTGAAGCTCCCATAGTGGTTCCTAAACCCATAACTAAAGGAGGAAATAATATTTTTATGATTATTCTCATCATATCAAAGAAGCAAAAACACACACTAGCACAACATCTAGCTATGAAGCAACATAAAAAAAATTAGAATCTAAAAGTGAGCAAAGTACAAAATCTATGCAAGAAGACATGAATAGTATTCATATTAGGTCATCACCATTCCTTCCCTTGACATGAATGGTACATGTGTCATTCTTGTTTATGTATATTTAAGACTTCAAATTTTACATGCAGTCAACTATAAACCTACACAACTTAAATCCATATTCAGAAATCCATAATTCATCAAGTTATGATTTTTCCATCATCTTTCACCTCTTTTCAAGTTCAATTTTCAATTCAACATTTTGTTTACATGTTTACTATTTTTAAAACATAAGGATACATTTAAAATATGTTTTTAATTTATTTCTCATGAACTTAGCCATGTGTATTTTTTTAAGTTTGTAATGGAAATGAGCATAATTCACTTTTAACCAAAACATATATAAATACTTATGATGATTCATGTTAGCATCTTTATCTTTTCTCAATTATAGTATTATGGATTCACATGTTGGAATATGGCTAGGGTGTGTATGGACCATCATGTTTAGGTGTATGGGTATATCTCCATGTGTCTCATAAAAAACTAATGTGGAGGATTAATAATGTACTTTTAATATTCCATGATATCCTAAGAAATCATTTGATATTACATCTCAACTAAAACTATACAATCACATAAAGATGCCTAAAAATTTAATAAATGTGTTAGGCTCATATTATTGATGTTCAAAAAAATGTTTATTCAACATGAAATTTAAAAAAGTGTGTACTTGTGACTTCTCTACCATGCATTTATGCAAACTATTGTCTCCTACAAAATGGGCACTGATTTTTTTAGAAATTTCATTATAAAAATGCATGTGGTATCATGAAATGAAATTATTGATGGATAAGCAACCAAAACTGTAACAAACATGAATGCCCTCAAACTGAATGAGCAAATCAAGGACTACAAAAATTATTGAGTATGCACAAAATTATTATTTTTGTTTTATTTTGTGTTAAGTTTTTATGTGTTTTACATCATCCTTTTTATATCCATGTTTTTCCAATCCTTTAATAATATAACTCAATTTAATTTCATGTAAAAGATGAAATTTATTTAAAATGATTACATAGTTTTGATGGATAAATTTGTAATGTCAACTAATCTACCCGATTTGCCTATTACGAAGGTTAAAATGGAATAATACCATGTAATCGTAAGGAATTATGATTGAAAATTAGTTATAAGGCATGAAAATGGCATTTTAATGGTTAAGAGAGTGTTTGATACTTAAACAAATTTTTGGGATCAATTAAATGTCATTTCAAATAATCAAACAAACTAATTAAAATGATAAAGTTCCAATGAAGCCATCATAATTAGAATGAAATCTTCCAATATAGTCTTTATTTAATAATTGATATCAAATTTTCACCAAGTATTATTAATCCTATCCAATAGAGAGAACCTATTGATGAGGTAATCCATTGAAGGTTGAAATACTCTTCCATAAATTATCAAAATACATCTGTGTATGAATAATATATTTATTTTGCTTCCTATTACTCTGCTCAAAGAACATGAAAGAACACAAACAACATAAAACAAGAAAATGAAATAAGGAAAGAAGAAATAACATAGAAAAAACTAATCTAGAAATAAAATTAGGCTATGTAAATAAAATAACACCATTATTTAATCTAAAAATGATATAAAGAAAATAACGAATGCGATATTAGAAAAAGAGAACTAATATGAAGTTAGTTAACTAAACTAAAAAGAATACTAGTAAACAAAAAAGAAAATTTAATATTAACTAAATAAATTGAAAGTCTAAGTTCAAAATAAAGATTGATTTGATTTAAGATAGAAATATATAAATTTTATTGAGAAACTATGAATTTCATAATAAATTTATAGTAATAATGAGAAGTAAAAGTTATAAATAATGAAAACTCAACAATCTATTATATGACATATGGAGTATTATTCATTATTTGGGAAAATAAAAAATATGATCTATGCATATGACTATATTATTTGGAAGTCATAAAAATATTAATAATCTTGGCCATATTTAGATAGTCAACTAATAAATCAAATAATCAACCTAGATATCCTTGACTATAGAAAGCATGACACTTCACTGTCAAAGAATGTGTTGTTTGATCTTCATACAAGTAATACTCAATCTTAGATATTTGTGATAAAAGATAAAACACAATATTAAACTTGAACTTAAGATATCTTATACACATAACTTCCTCACTTTGAATGATGTCCTTTAAGTCCTTTATAAGTCATCACTTTAAATGTTAATTGTAATTTAATTTATAACTAGATTTTTAATTAACATGAAATAAAAAAAAATTACTTAGAGCATGTGGATGTGAAGGAGGATCTGTATGAAGCACTAAATGTCCACATAAGTTTGGGGTTTATTCCCCACCTATCACACTATCGATCTATAGTAGATCTAGGTAGGATTTATTTATGTTTTAATTGTGCATTTTTTGCACTGAGTCAAGATTGGACTCCACTTCACTATCAAATAATGTGTCATTTGATCTTCTTACAAGTAATACTCAATCTTAGATATTTATGATAGAAGATAAAACATAGTATGAAACTTGAACTTAAGAGCTCTTGTACATATTTGAATTCCACACTTCGAATGATCTCTTTCAAATCCTTTTTAAGTCATCATTTTAAATGTTAAATGTAATTTAATTTATAACTATCTTTTTAATTAACTTGAAATAAAGTTAAATTACTTGGAGCATGTGGATGTGAATGAACAGCCGTACGAAATGCTATGTTTCCATAACATTTTAGGGTTTCTTCCCCCATATTACACCATTAATATGTAGTAGATCTAGGTAGGATTTATTCTATTTTAATTGAACATTTTTTGCACTGAGTCAAGTTGACACTTTTCCCTTTGGGGAAATTTTTAGACCCTTTATTAAACGGTTTCCACCAAAAAATTTACATCATTCGATGCAAAGATAGCCAATGGGATTTTTACAAATAATAGTGTTGAAACAAGTATGGGAATTTATTCTGAAGGTATACCATGATATACTAGTTCTAACCCGGACTCTCCTTTAGTTGATATTGTGCTTGATTTACTTGAGTTTGATATATCCTATAACTATTTTTTAAATTCACTCTAGTTGTTTAATTTTTGGGTCGAGCCCCTTCTAAGAGCCTCTTAAAGTAGTGGGTCCATAGCCATCAACAAGGACATGGTGTGAAATTGGAAGAAGTTTAGAACCTTACCAAGGGTTTTTTCTAATTTCATTTCATTAAGCGTGAAAGAAATAGAGATATCGTTAATCATGGCCCCTAGTTTATTTGTAACATGTTGGTGGTGTTTTCTCATTGGACCCAAGACTTTCATTTATATGAGTAATCCAAGCCTAAAATACCAGTGTGGATAGAATCCCCTGTCTTGCCTCTCCCCTTATGGAATTTTGTCGACCATATCACTAAACCTTTAGGACATTTCATGAGTCATGAACAATCAAAGTTCTATGAAACCCATTCTTAGAAAAGGGTTTATGTGGAGATTGAATAACCAAAGATCTTAAGGATTTCATCGAGATTTAATTCATAAATAACCACTTCACATAACATGTGATTTATATTAACCTATAAAACACTTATTTCAAGTGTCAATCCTTATATCATATGATTTGAGAGTGCCTTTTACTAGTCCCCACTTCTCCTATTACTAAAACAAATTGGGTCTGAGTCAAAACCCAAAATTGAGAATCCTAATAGTAGGACCACAGTCACTAATGATAAAAATAACTCAGTCTAGGGTAATTTCAAACCCTGTATATACCCATAAATGGTCCTAGATCTTTAGTCTCCATTGGTAAAATGTTCGTTCTTCCTCAAATTAAGGTGTTACCTCCTATTTCCTTCTCTCCTCAAGGGGTTACTAATTTTGTTTCTTCCCCATCCTCTATTATCCTAAATACTTCTTCATAACCCCCTTCAGGGGTGACATTTTTAGATTATGAGCTCAATATCATTACTCTTAATTGTAAAGCTATTTTATGGTGATTGCATAACCCCTTGCTCATTGCTGATGATGATTAAGTACCAAATAAATGATAGCCTTTCAATCTAGGATAGTTCATGCCACATGATGCAATTTTCTATTAGTTTGCATACATATAAAACCTTTCATAGGGAAATGATATGACTCTTGATGTTTCCCAATGTTACTTTAGTCATTGAGTGTTTGAAGCCTTACTAATCTAGCATGTAAGTATACGGTCAGGAGAAATTGTAAAAAAAAATTAATATGATTTTTTTTGCATGCAAAAATTCAACATTTATGACTTCCTCATTTAATTCAGTGATTTCCTTATTTGGCTTGGGGATTTATGTCAAGTCATCTATCATGATCCTGACTATGGTGGTGTTTTCACTCTTTTAGTGTTTATTATTTCTCAAAATATTATTTCTTGGATTTCAAAACCTATCCATTAAGTTAACTAGACATTGTTTGATTTTTATAATTTCATTATTAGTCTTGTTAACCTATGTGCATCTAATTATGTAATGGAACATGCTTTACTCTAGATATGGTTGATTGATTTACTACAAGATGCCTACTAGATCTTATGTGATGAATTTCACATGGTTGAGTCTCATGAAGAGAAACAAGGTTGTATTCCCATACACTGGTGTGTTGGAGATTAGGAGGCATGGTTTTACATGTGTAATAAACTCAAGGTTTTTAATCCTAACCACCATCAAAGGAGAGAATTAGATTCCCCTTAGTTCACCTGGTTCAATTTTTTCCAGGGATAAGATATAGTGCTTAAGCATCTTGATCGATCTTTATTTTTTGAGAAAGACCTTTTTTATTTTCTCTTGTGTATGGTTGGCCAGTAGCTATGCTCCCAAAAACCCTTTTGTTAGACCATTTTGAATGGACAACTTCTTAGGTTAAATACCATAAATCATAATTTTATCTCAATATTACTCATCTTAGACATGAGTGAACTATTTGGAAAATTATTTGAATTTAGAACCTGATTCTGAGACCTTTTGGGGATATTAATTAGATTTATTGGTGGGCTAAGGCCATTTCTTTCACCACCACTCTTATTCAACTATATGGTAGTAAAATTGCTATATTTTGACAATGTATGCATCATGCCATAAACCATGAGTGCCTTCATGTATCAAAAGAGATTGAGGCCTTTCATTTTAATACTCATCTTTAGGCTCAACCAGCGCTTTAGAGATATAAACTTTGAATTGAAGAGGCATACAAATATAGAAGAGTGAAAATCAAATATAGGATACATTTTTTGAAATTTGGGGATAAAGTGACCAAAGAATTATTTTCTCTCCTTAGATCTGACAAGCTACTAACATAATTAAATCCATTAAAGATGCTTCAGCTAGATTTACAAAATTTCTTAATATATTGTACGATTTTGTAAAACATTATCATCATTTATTTTTAGCCTAGCCTTCTACTCTTGCTTGTGAATTCACACTCTCTCAAATGCCTTGATGTTGTCTCATGTAAGCTCTCTTAAGCACAAATAGTTGCTTGTGATAAACCTCTTAGCTTGAATGATACTAAGGAATACAGATAGATAATGAAAAATCCATAGGAGTTGATGGTTTCCTTGTGATTTCTATCAAACCTTATGGGATATTTTTGGTCATGATATTCATAAAGTCTATTCAAAAGCTATTTTGTCCAAATCTTTGGGATCTCTCATCAATCAAGGTAACATCAAGTTTATTCCTAAGGTTGGAGATCCTAAAGTTATTATGAATTGGAGGCCCATCACCCTTATTAATGTGTCTTATAAATTTATTTCCCTCAAAATCAAACACCTCCTCCTCTTAATTGTTAGGAGTGAGAAAACAAGGTTTATTCAACATAGATACATTCTTGACAATACCATTGTTGTCTTGGAAGGTATAGAATGGGCTAGGATTTCCAATTAAAAGGCCTTATTTATAAACATGTATTTTGATAAGGTGTATAATTAAATTGAGTGGCTTTTCATTATAACAACATTTCAGGCTCTTGGGTTTGGCCTCAAGTTTGTTCAAACTATCAATATGATTTTTTAGGATTCTAGTGCTTATATTAATATCAATCGTACTTAATATTAGTGCTTTGAGATCCATATAAATATCAAGAAGGGTTTCCCTCTAGCTCTTTCTATTTATATGTTGGCTGCTGGGGGTTTTAGTTATCTATTAGTTAATCATACTTTTAGGATTTTGGTGAAGGGCATTTGCCTCCCCAATTTAGACCATCAACTTATTAATGGGAACTTTATAGTTGTCTCATGTCTCACCCTTCAAGATTAAGAATATTTTGTTAAAAATATACAGAATGCCTTGACACTTTTTTCCTTTTTTTGGGTCTTACATCCAATGGTAGAAGACTCAACCCTATCGCTAGTCCCTTTCTCCCAAACCTTCCTAGTTGGAGGGATATAAATGGAAGTGGATTATCCTAAGAGTTAAATTTAAATTCCTTAGAATTACATTTGAATTTATATCCTCTCATGCTAATTTATGGTCTTATTTGGTTCAAAGGGTTGAAAAAAATCCTTTTGAATCACCAAACCCTTGACTTTAGTAGGGAAGTTTTAGATTTGTTCTAACTTCATATCTCATACTCATGTTTATTGTTATTCCTATTTGGATCATTATAATTCCTCCTATGTTAAGTTGGAGAAATTATTAATGGAATTAATATGGACTAAATCTGAAGGCCATCATGGTTTTCGTAGAGTGTCTTGGGTAGTTTGTTGTTAATCTAAAGAAGCTATCAAGCTTGGGCTTATTGACATTAAATATCAAGTTATTAGCCTTAATGATAAATGGATCATCAAATTCTTGGAAGGTGATGAAGCATGAAAAATTTTGTTGATACATTACATTTATCAAGGACTCCCTCTTGGCAAAATGTCATGGTGAGGGATTGGTTTACATAACCTTCCCATTACCCTTGATCCTATTAAGATTGGTGACACTTTTATGAAAAACATATGGAATGATTAGGAGAGGCTCAAACCTCACCTAATTTGGTTAGGGGAAGGTTTCAAAATGGTCTTTCTCTAAACTCTCATTCCTTGTAGTGGTATCCTATGCTTAATTATCATAAATTTCCTTTTTCTATGGTCCCTTGGATCAAAGGCTTAAGAATATAAAAAAATGGTATTAAAATGATTGGATATTTGTTCTTCAAGATAAAATAGGACCATATCTCATTAAATATTGTGAAGGCTAAGTTTAATCTTAATAATAAAGATGTAGGGCCTATTGTTTAGTTGTAAATTCCATACTTGAAGAGTACTTACACAAAATTGGTGTTACCTCCTTTACACCTTGGTGGAAAGATTAACACTAGCCTACAACCACACCCTTTATTTATTATTCTCCTCATCTAGGGTATAATATATTGTCTCATCAACCCATTAAAAATTAAACCCTTAACCATTTATATAATCTTAGATCTCTTCCTTATATATGGTTTATAATGTTTGCTAATATCTAGGCAACTCTTATTGAGCTTAAGTAATCCCATTTTATTTGGTGTATTTTTTACCAGAGTTTACTTGTTAGTGACTATGTCAAGCACATAGGGGTCTCAAATCCCATATTCCTTGATTTTCACCACCCAGAAACCCTTAAACAATTTGTTGGTTTTGTCCTCATGCTCAGTCTGCTTGGAGATGGATTTAAACCCTATTCAAGTCCTTTTATCCTTAATTATTCACTTGTATAATGGCTATTTGGGGTGACTCTACCTTTATTCCTTAAAGGTGTAAAAAATTGGGTAGATACTTTATGCTGACCTTATTTTTCAAATTTGGAAAAATATAAATAAAGCATGTTTTAATCATGAAGATATGAAAAATAGATTTTTTGTAACTAAAAAAGTTATTGTGATTTCTAATGTTACCCTCTAGATCTAGTTTTAAATAGATAAAATTTGGCTAGATCTATATCAATTGTAAATTTTCTTGGACCATTGGGGGAATATTCCATGTGTTAATCATACATAAGCCTCCTGATCTCCCATGCCACCACTCTCCCCCTTGAAGGAATGGGCATGGGAGTCTATTTTAATGATCTTACTACCGATGGTATTACATCTAGAGGAACCCCTCTCCTCACTTTTTCCATCACTCCCCACCCCATGGTGGGATTGATTGGTCTAAAAAAATGGTGATGGAGAGGGAGGTTTTCCCCTCTCTATAGGATAAAATTTCTTAATTGGCTCTTGTCATTTCACCTATTAGATAAGATGTATCCAAAAAAAATCATTATAATGATGGTTGGTATCCATCACCAGTTGATGAATATCCCATTTCTCAAGGGGTATGGGGAGTAAATTCACAAGATCATCTTCCTTATCATCCTCCACTTGTTGCCATGTTCACTATTGTTGCTTAATGAGATCCTTGTTGTTTGTTGTTTACCATTTTTTGGTTGATTTGTACTTGAGTTCTTTCAAATTTGGTTCATTTTGGCCTTGGGTTAGACCTTTTTTAATTTTGTGCTCTTTCTGAGGCTTTTTTAGCTCAAGGTGGCTTTGTTTTTGGGGTGTGACTTTTCCACCTATATTTTTTATATGACTAGAATTCTATTATATATTGTTTTATTAATATAAGTGCAATTTTCAGTCAGAAAGTTAAATTAATTTATTAAAATGTAAATTAGTTATATTAGGATTTTAAATAATAAGTTCAAAAATTGAATTTATTATGACTTGAAATATTAATTAACTTAATAGACCAAAAATAAGGTTTCTCTAATGGGGGCAAAGGGACACTTATAACAACTTGATTGATCATTAACATAAGTTTTAATATGATTAAATAAATCATAAATGAATAATTATAAGTATCGAATACTTAAATTATAATTTAAATTTATCAAACTTAATCTTCAAGAATGATAAAACATAATATACCAACATATCATTGGTCAAAACAGTCACTGTAACCAGTCTACTAAAGTATTTTACTACGTCTAATATGAAATTAAAATGAAAAAACAAATTATTCATAAAATTAAACCATATCACATAGTTATCAAAATTAGTTCAATATCATAATGATAAAATCATTATAAAAGTTTAACTAAAACAATCTAACCATTATGAAATAAAAAATACTACATTTTACAAAGTAATTCCAATCAAACTAAATATAGCCACCAAAGTCTATAAATTTAAATAATATCAACAAAAAATAGAATAGTAAACAATATACTCATTATAAAAAACAAAGTCAATCAAAGGTGCCACCTATTCAGTCTTATACTCAGTGAATTCAAGGGGTGTCATTGGCATCTCAATCCTAACTATGCCTCTAAATTCATCATCCACATCTAACCTAATTTTATTCATATTTTAAGTTACCACAGATAGGGATGAAAGATTAATAACATGTTTATAGCATGAGGAACAAACATTTGTTGGATCAATAATAATTTTATATTTTTCAAGAGTCAACAAGGCATCATTTTTCAAGTTTAAGATGAATAGATGGAGTTACCACATTCCTTGTAAGTTGGATATGATGAGTTGAAGTACTTGGAGAACTACATTAAGAATAAAGATATATCCATATACCTATACAAGAATGTCACCAAGCATGATAACCAAAACATGACAAATAACCAGAAGGTATATTTAAAATATCCTAGAATGAAGGATCACTATCATCAAAATGAAAGGAAATACAAGTGCCATAATGAAATCCACATGTAAACATGATAGAGGCCCTTTGTACCCTAAAGTTTATACCTTGATAATTATCTCAAAATGGGGTCACATGCTCATTTTATGAGATATTCCCCAAAAATTATTTTTATTAGAACTCTAAGAATATGTACTCCAACCCAACATTTTATCTCTAAATGAAGAGAATAAATAACAATAAGACAACATTATTATTATTTTTTATTATATGAAATATCATTACCATATCTAAATATGTTGCTCAAATAAATTAATTATTCAAATATTTAAATATTCCAAAAAACTCAACTAAAATTAAAAAAAAACTATCATATGCAAAATTTCATCTTTTGGAAAAGTGTTCTCTATCTCAAAGAGAAAAATGTTAACTAGGTTTTATTGTTTTAAATTCAATCAATCAACATAACATATACTACCTTCAAACATTCATTACTTTTTCAAGTATATCATTTTGTTTCAAAGTAATATCTCTAAACTATTCACTTTGATCCTCTAAACTATTACATTGTTACCAAAAAGCAAAAAACAAATAAAGATAAATATCCATAATAAAACAATATTTAGACTTGTAATCCAAATAAACCCTAACACTTAAAATCTACCCATTGTTACTTGAAGTCAAATTAATTTCCTTCATCAACTATTTTGAGATTTTCTAGTTTTAAATAGATGAATTTGTATGTTAACACATATTGAGGCATTTATGCAATCTAAATATAATATTTGGAAATAAAATAAAATATTTTCCTATTAAAAATGTTGTATAAAAGTCATGAGTTTGAAGTTCCAAGGTTTATATTTGTTCAATCAAAATGTAGATTATGGGTTAATCTGATTAAGATAAACTGATGAGTAAGTCAAAGTGCACATTATATGCCATAATCACACATTATAAAATGATTTGTAACATACTATTTTTAAAAATGTGTTAAAAGGGTAAGTACTAAAAAATAAATGACTTAGCTAGAACTCACATATGTATGAATGCAATAAAGACTTTGAACTGATTACGATAATATGTGAGGTTTATGTGAATCATGAACATGTTTTTAATTATCTTAGGATAAAGCCACATTGTTTGAACTTTACCAACATATGTGAATTTCTCTAAGGCATAACTTTGTCCTTTATGATTGTTGGCCTCTTCATAAACTCTAATAGATGTGCCTTTACATATATGCCTTGTGTGTCTATTTAGATTTATTCACTTTATTTTGGGAACTCTATCTCAATGAAAATAATGAACAAATACTGTAAAGTGGGGGCAATAGGAAAGGGGTTAGTTTTTTTCTTGACCTCAATGCCATGTGTGTTGAACATTACCTACATATCAATACCTAAAGAGGCATCAAACTCCATGTAGTTCTCCCATGTTATGGTGGTGTGTACAATAATGGTGAGATTTTATGCTGGTGCAATCTAGGTCTGATTATGTGCTTGAACAAATGACTTTTGACCTTGTTTTTGTATTCAAACCTAGCTTAAGACTTATTGATCTATAAGAACACAAGATCAGGAAGAATATGTAATTTCCTTTTAATTTATAGTTAGATATTTTGGTGATTGCAATTATAGATGCCTCTTTATCATCTAATGTTCAAAAAAAGGGTAGAAAATGTGTTTATATAGGGAACCTTTTTAGATTTACTAAAATTGGTATTGTGAAATGTGATAAATGAACCTTTGGGATGAATATGAATTTTGATAATTGGCAGTTAATTGGTAGGGGCATGAAAACTACAACTTCAAACATGAACAACCTGTGAGATGCCCTGAAGGAGTGATTTCATATGAGAAATAAAGAAATTCAAAATAAAAGTATGAATTAGTCAAGTAATGAGTCTACATTACTTTTAATGAGGAATAGAAACATTTAGTATCAAAGTTATTATAAGATAGAGGGTCATCTATATAGAATTAGATGAATAAAATTTTGAAATGGTGAAATTGAGCATAGGTTAAGTGTACATAAGGGTGATTACAAGTACATTATTTTGACATTAAATATTAATTTTAATGTCTATAATATCACATTTTTTAAAAATATAACTTAAAAAACTGCAATTAAAACCCCTTTATCTAAACATCAACCCTTTGAATCAAATTCTTAGTAAATATGAAGTATTATGAATTGATCAAATGAAATTACCATCATAGCCACAAAATTTTCTAATCAAGAAAACATATCAAACCTATATTGAATTTGAACATGATGAATTTATCAAAATCATTTGGTAAAAATTGTATCCAAACTTCCCATTAGTTTGTGTTTATTTTATCAAACATATTTCTCCTTTTACAAATTTATCAAACTAATTTTTCAAAGAAATAAGTGTCTTCACATTTATAGATGGAAAATATTGAAACAAACTATAAAATTTGTCCAACTATGCTTATATTTGAAACTGTAAAACAACATATAAACAACCTAAAATCTCTTTCCAACATTTAGAGAAGAATAAATCACAACATAAAGTCAAGTTCATCCAAAAAAAAAAATCCCTAATATGCATCCAAGGGTTTATAACTATATTATTTTTGCATGCATGATAATATGTCCATTTATATTTTCTATATACAAATAAGCCTTAAATAAAAAATATATATCAAAGTATTCAATTTGTAAAACCTCAAAGAAACTAGAAATGCATTCAAGGTTCAAACTCTAAAATATTTGCATGCAAACAAGTATAAATATGCATTATTCATGTAAACCAAGATTTAAATGGAAAAAAATACACCTAATATGTTCAAAATCTTTTGAAAATAACCAATAAATCCATTTACAACATTTATAAACCACAAAATATTCAATGATAATTCTTGCATCTAAAAACCCATAAAATAAGAAAAAATATTGTATAAAAAGTTGAGCTTTATAAAATTGCATGCACATATTTTATAGGAAAGTCTCAGATTCAAAAATCAAAATACAATGGATAAAATGACCAATATTGCCATTAACATAATGTGAGTGAGATAATTCCATGCATATATAATAGCTTTAAACATATCTACCAACTAAAAATATAATACCCATATTCTATTCAAATTTCTAATTTTTGAAAAATGACCAAATTGCATACAAATAAACATAGCTTCCTAACACATATATCAAATAAAAAATACCATTTTTTATTATAAAAATCTCAAAACTATAAAGCTTCCATTAAAAACTTTATCACTTAAATATTTTATGAAAAAGTTATTGTACCAACTAAAAGGTAACAACCACATTCTCATTTGAAACATCTTGAAACTGCCAATCTTCATTCTAAATTTCAATAATTGAATCTACCAACAAAACCATTATTTGAAAAAATAAAGTAGTTCATACCTATTTCAATTATGAGTACAAAAAATATCTTAATACATTATAAAATCCAAATAATCTACCAAGAAATCCATTTACAAGTCTAAAAATGTTCAAGAAATTTGTTGCAACTATGTAGGATGTCAAAACAAAAGATAAAATAGCTAAAACAAGTCATTGAGTTATGAGAAGAACAAATGGTAGTGCTAGGCTTTCACAAATAGGATTACCATATAGTAAATAAAAAATTAAAATGACTACATATACTTAATTCCAAAGCTTCATTGAATGCAGGCTCAAAGGTCAAGTGGCTCATTTAATGTTTGGCATGTACATGCTATGTGAAAATTGTAGCAACCACTATTTTAAGCAAAAATAAAATTAACAACCAACAATAACTATCTTAATATTTTTATAAATTTTACCAACTTAATTTATATTAATTTTAACCATTATTTAGTTTGTTTCCAAATTAATATCCCACTATTCATTCTAGCAAAACGTCTACCACCAACTAAATGTATTGCCAATTTAAAACACTAAAAGGACATGACCAAATATCTCATCAAGACTACCAATAATCCTTTGGGATTTGAAATGTAATCAAAATATTTAAGATAAAAAAATTAATTTTTTAAAATCCCTCGAGATAGATCCAAATATATTTGAAATGAATCTCTTGACATATGAATTACCTTAGTTAATGTTGATTTCCTAGGTCGAGATAATGTGTCAATGTGAACATGAATATAGTCGATAAATATAATCAACATGAATTTAGTTAATATCAAGAACCACTATGATCATAACCTTAGATAGGTACTAATATTTTAGGATAAATTTAGGTTCTTAAGATTAGATCAGTAGGGTTTAGAACTTTAGTTATTTAGTGTTTTAATGAATATTAATACCATAAAAAACCATGAAAACCCTGATTATATTCAAATTATGAATTGAAGGTAAATGTGATGCAATGAATGTAAAAAATGTCATGATTTGAGCTTAGAAATATATTTTGAAGATGGAAAACATGCTTGAGATGACTAAAATCACACATTCACATGAACAAAATGTTCACTATTATCTAAAATTTATTGGATATCTTACCATATGGTCAAAGAGGTATATTATGCCAATTGAATAATAATATACTAAATGAAACCAAATTATTGTTTTATATACTTTCTGATCAAACATGCTATCATATAAATTGATAATTACATTAGAAATAATCAAGTATGATCATCAACACATAATATAACATATACAACAACAAAAAACCATTATAAATTAAGTTATCCCATACCATATGTAATGTTTTGAATGTGGTACAATATATGTTTTAATTATTTATAAATTTTGACTAGGGTATTAAAATTATTGATCACACATAGTTGGGGGTTATTTCCATAATTTTTTACTAGCTAAACTAGCTATGTATGTTGTAGGTAATATTTTCAATAGTCATGGTTTGCATAAATAAATAATCATTACATTAAATATAATGACATGATTTTTTTTGTTTTTAAAAAAATTATTACATGATTTGAAGTTTCTTACACATTGATTCATCATTTTATTGAGTTTTGTTTGTTGGAACATTTTGCATAAATCTCAAACGAGACATAAAGAGAACATTTGGTTCAATACGATAAGATATTAGAAAGAATATTCTACAACACATAAAAAATTGATTTAAAAAAAACAAAAATCAAATATGACACAAAGCTTTGTCATGGGAAATCCAAATACAAACCAAAATCATTAAGAAGAAGGTTTTGACCATTTCTTTGTGTTATTATGATAATTGTCATTGTGGGCTCTCCCCCATCATATGAGATCTTCCTCCTATATCAAATAAAATACCTCATTGATAATTATAATCTACCAAATTATCCTCATTTTAGAAATCAAATTATTTTATCAGTTTTATTTTCTCACAAAATTTAGGGCCCCTTTGAGTTTTAAATTTTTTGTTGTCTTATATAGTTCAAAATTTCTTCAAACCCTTTGAAGTGATGAAGAAATTTGGAAACAACCCCAATTGTGAATTTTCCTCTTTGATTTATTTACATGCACCATACATATGGGATGATGAATTAACTTATTTCCATCACATGATTTAAACTTATTTCATTTCCTTCACTGAATCATTACACATGCAAGTAAGATGAAAAATATACCTCTTATTATTATTCAATAGTATTTTTTTCATCTCATATGATATTTTTTAAAGTAAATTATCTTGAAATTATAAACATTTATTTGTGATATTTAAATTCATGCATGATCATTATTTAATTACATGCATGATCATTATTTAATTATATCATTTAAGTTTCATTTCATTTTAAATTGTAGATGTTTTTGATGTTGTTCTTTTTTTTAAAGGTTAAGATAGAAGGGAATAGAGCTTAATAAGATTGTTATAAACATATATTGATAGTATGAATATTGAGGTCATTTATTTATAATACTAATACTTGAAAATATTTATGTTGGAATCTTTTTATTTTGTCTATTATGGTATTATGGATAGGTAGGTTAGTCAGTCATTAGGGTGGTTATAAACCACCATGGTTAGTGCATGGGTTCATTCCTCTCTATATCAAAATTATTTTTTATTAACTAGAGTCAAATTTTTAAAGTATAAATGATTTAAATAATTTACATAATACATTAACATGCGATGGTTGTACAAGTGAAAAATTTATCCATGTGCCACAAATTTTGTATTGGCTTTAATAGATGTTTCCCACATGCCTTAACATTGGCTATGTAAATGAGAGAGTTTACCTATAGTTTGAAAAAAAAAATCATACAGTATGACATTATGTAATTAGGACATTCAAGTGTATTTTTTTAATCACATTTTATAGGTATCATAGCATTGTTTTTAAATATTTCATGAATTATTTTTATAATTTAATATAATTATTTCAATAAGAGTTTGAATGGTATTTTCCTATATTGGATAAAAAAATTGAGAATGTAATTTTATAAAAACATTGATGTTCCTTTGGTATGTTTCAAATTTTTTCATAAATGTCTATCACTTTTAAAATGTAAAAATATAATAAGACACGATTTTTTTGAAAACTAATGCCCTGATTATAGAATATCTTTATTGATGTAGGCCCAAACCTTTTTAACTATCTTTATATCAAGATGATGAGAAATAGTTATATTTATTGGTTATATAATATTAAAATGGTGATAATGAAAAAGAATCTTACTATCTTAATGATCAAACATATATGAACAGGGACATCATAAAACCTTCTAAACTTATATTTTTCTTGTTCAATTTGTAACTTATTGAGAAGGATTATTACATAACACAAAGATTTATCTTGACCTTTATATATAAAATAACATTAAAAATATTTAAATATTACCCAAGGATTCTTAACTCATGAGTTCTCAATAAATGTTTTATTCCCTTTCTCCTATATCTTCTTTTATGTGGAAAGACTAAAAACCTTGCTTATTAGACCCAATTTTAAGGTCTAGTATTTTTTTGTATGGAACTTTCTCCCTCTAAACATGATCCTTGATGTGTTTTATATGTTATCTAAATTTTTAGACTTCCTTTACAAATAAGGGATAATTTGCGTCTAATTTAAAATACAAATCTATCTTGAAAACCCTATTATCTAGGTCTGCAGGTCATCATCTTAATCTTATTTCATTTTAGAATAAAAAGTACACATATGATATATTCATAAGGTTAATTTTATTCATCTTGAAAACATATGATCTTTTACATATGACCTGACCTTAGATACACACTTATAACTTGAAAATATAGTCAAATAGGGTCTTTTTTAAGGTCTAATTATAGACCTAATGACAGAGTTTATTAGATAACTCTACATATAATACTTAAATAAAATTGAAATAAAATTTATTAAATATGAAACATAATTTTTATTCTTTTTAAAAAATTTGGACACTTTTGGATGATTAGTTTTTTAGTAACAAAAATATTTATGTGTTAAACCCTAAACTAAGGTTTATAGGATTTTGTATAACCCGAGAGCACTTAATAATGTATAACTTGCACTTTAAGACTTATTTTTGAGTTATATAACTTGTGAAATAATTTTAACATCATAATTAAAAAAATTTACTTATGTTCATGCCTTGAACAATCTCCAAATGATCAAAAAGTCCAATTCTTTCTATATTGACAAACCTTAGTAGACTGCAGACAGAGCAACATGATTAATTTACACTATAGGTCTCTAAATATCATGAGAATACATATTAAACTTGATAAGTCATATAATTAATCATTATTTAGAGTTTTATTATCACATTATTATTCATATTATAGATACAAAATTATTTTTCTCTCAAAACCCTACTTCAAGGTTTAAGGTTTATCACAGGCCCAAGAGTGAAAACTAAGGAAGATTGTAATATTTATGAAATATATTGATAGAAATAACATTTAAATAATAATATTTTCAATTCAAGTTTTTTTTCACAAACACTTTTGGTCTTTGGTTAACCTTAGAATAAGATAGAAGCCCTCTAATCAAGACTGTCAAACCTCTAGACAGTGTATACTGAGACTACTATAGATAATAAATGAAAATTCATGTTATTTTTATTATAAATGAGTATTTTATATCTAATAAATTTATTATACCTTTTAATTTACTTTATTATTCATAATCTATACCATAACAATCTTAAGATGAGAGAATTTCCATTTGAAATGTGACTACCACACTTTAAATCAAAACCCTATTTCTTTACTAATTGTCACCAAAGCATGAATCAATATCAAAGAGTAATCAAGAACATAAACTTACATAATAAAATTATTTTTTAATTACATAAAATAACATAATAAAATCTCTTTATTCATATATTTTCAATAATTAAAATATAAGCTCTTATAAACCCCTGTGTTCTTGAGCTCCCTTTCTATCTTCTTTGTCTTCTTGAGCTCGGTCCTTCCTCCTCTTTTTTGTCCTTGATCCTCCATGAGATTTATTTATACTTATTTGTATCCTATGATTTTTTATTAAAAATTATATGATGTCGATATTTGGTTTGTGGAACAAGATTCTCTACACTACTCTAGACCTTATCTCAGTCAGATTAACTTGGTCTTCCACCTTTGTTGGGTGCATTCATTATAAGGTGTATGTTAAATTAGGGATAAAAGACATTTATTACACATTTTTATACTCTATTAAAATTATACAAGAGTATCTAACACTTTAAAACATTTTAAAACCTATCCAACTCTCAATAACAAATTTAAATATTTGAATAGTTAATTTTGGTGGGAAACCAAAATGGAGCTTATATGATCATTTTCACAAAGCCTAAGGAATGATACTCTTCTAACATGACAAATTAGATTCTTATATACTTAAACATAGCTATTGCAAGATAAATTGAAGCATTACAAGCTTATTTATTAATCAAAACATGACCTCTTATACCTTTATATGATAAAATGTACAAAATTGGACCCTTTTACTAATGTACCTACATCAGACTCCTAGACTTAAAAAGATTCATGAGATCTTGATCATGTTGTTTATATGTTGATTTCATCTGATGTAAATAAACATTTTTTTGTATATTTTATTCAACTAATTATTCATAGATGTGAACATGTTCCATTAATCCACACTTTATTCTTATCTTTGTTGCCTTCTTCAATGATGCATCTGCACATAAAACAAAATCATTTATTCATCATGTATTTGAGGAATTTTCCACTTTTATCCATTGATATCATGTTTTACATTATTATATTTATCATTATAGACTCTAAAATGTCCATTTTCAATGTTGATCTTCTCCACACTTTGCTTTTTAGGATATGTCTCTTCCTTATCATATGCATATACTTGCATTTGAACTAATTCTTCTAGATTATCCTTCATGAAAACATGTAGATTGCATTAATTTTAAAATGATGTTGTCTCTACTTCATATTTATCTCTATTTTGATGATACTGGATGACTGATCTTCAATTTACAACTCCCTTTGCTTATTTTATTGAATATTGACATGTTCTTTCACTTGCAATTATGTAAATTTATGATTTTACTTTAGCTTCTCTCTCATACAGCTCACCATATCCTCATACCAAGAATTATATTTTTCTCATTGATTGTTTGTAATTATCTTCTTCCTTGTTGTCCTAAAAATCAATTTGAGATTCTTCATATGGGAACTTTGCCATCTTGATATACTCCAAGACAACTTGTTGCTCTTTATCCTATTTATTTTCAAAATTTGAGGCCTTAAATTAGATCCTTTCTTAAATAACTTGCATAATTGTAATCACACATTCAAATATATTGTTAGAATTAAAACATTGATGCTTGATTGCCTTTTCAATTTAATTCTTTTTCAAGCCTTCAATGAGACTTATTAGATGGTATTCCTATTCTACATCATCTTTTCCCAACATTTCCCTATCTTATTTATCGCATATGATCTCATTTTTTTGTTCTCTTAACAACCACTCTTTTATCCTCAAGGTGATTCTCATCATTTGCCTATTATTTATCTCAATTAGTAGCTTCACATGCAACTTCACTATCTTTATTAATATCTAGCCATATCATTGGATTTACTCCCATTACATGTGATCTATCATGATCCTCATCTCTTCTATCATTTGATTTAATTCATTTATTTCCTCTTCCTTCATTAATTTTTCTTTCTTTTTCTTCATTTGGCTCATTTTTCTTTGCAATCCTTCCATTATTTTCTATATCTATTCTTCCTCTAACAAGTATTTTTCACCTTGTTCTATCAAGTCTATTTCACTTTGCTTGTGTCTCACCATAGGTTCTATCCTCTACCTAGTCTATCGATACTCTTTTCCAATTCTTTTTCACCTAGGAACTACTTTTTGATCCTCAATATGCTCTTTCTCCTCACTTTATTATGCATAAATGGCTAAAAGACTAATACACCTTCACTATGTTAAATCTATGACTTATTAATCACCTTAAAACTTATTTATACTAGAACCTACATCATATTCAAAACAATTCCCAAGAGCTTCAATTGGAATTTGATACCACTTAATGTAATTAAACCTCTCAAGGTCTCTTACAATATGTCTTATAGGTTTTTCTTCAAGGATTTATAGCCTTATTTACTATTAATATCCTCTATTCAATACTTGTTCAATATTATCCTCTTCAAGGTATCAAAATATTTTTTATCTTATCAATGACATTTCCCCTGAAACTTTGTCCACAAAACATACAAACAATCTTGTTAGACTTGCTCTCAATTGTCAATAAGCTTATCACTCCTAGTATGCTTGTATGGATATTATCTTAGAAATTTTAAACTAATTATTACTATTATAATATTTTTACCTTTATATTGAAGCTTGTATCACACCTCACAACTTTCTATCACCTTCCTTTATCAATATTGAATTAGGGAACAAAATACTACCTTAGATCAATATTATAAGTTTGAAACCTTATCTCAAAATAAGATTAGATTTTAATCATAGGTTATTTATTACTTTAATATGTTTATTAGACTAATTTAGACTTTTTTTGACTCAATAATCACACTCCATTCTTCATCCAACATTTTATTTGAAATAAAGACAAACTAAAACAAGGTTTTAGGTTCTTTTCACAGATCTATTGACTGATTTTTGACTAATTATCCCTTATTGGATTCTTAAAAACATTACCAACACCATTAAAAAATTTCAATAATATATAAATATCATCCCAAAAATTATTGATTATTTTGGATTATTGTTTATCAATCTATAAGCATTTTATCTTCAAAAAACCCTGTTTTAGGTCTTTTTAAAGGCCTTAATATTGGATTTTGACGATAAGTCAAGAAACAAGTCTCATAAAAAAATAAAACCACTTTAATATCCTTATAAACATATTATTATTGAATTTTAAAAACTTTCATGGTTTTTTAAGGATAAAATTAAAGTTATGGAATATTTTGATCCTCAAATCCTTGGTTTAGGGTTTATAGGCCGAGAGTTATCTTTTAACGCAAACTTAAAGTTCAAGAAATATTTATGATTATTTACAATTATGAAGGAAAATATACATCTACACAAACATTTATCACATAATTTTAGTGTATAAAAAACCCTAAAAAGGATCATAGACACATTTCTTTACTTGATTGTGACACTTTAGATTGTGTTTGCAGGTAATGAGTAGGACTTCAAAGAGATTTCAACATTTGACAATTAAGTTGGAGATTTTATGATTTGATAATAATTAAAATACATATATATTTTTCTTAAAATTACCTTTATAACACTTATTTAGTCCAAAAAATGGATGAAAACTCATATCTATTGACTATGACAACCCTATTCTTTACAGTAATAAACCCTGTATTAAGTTTTAGACCTGTATATCTTGAAAATCATAAAAGTATGAATTCAAATCAAATAAACATCAATATAATAAAATAAAAAATTTAAAACTTATGATTATCACCTTAAATCATGACAATAACTTATTTAATCACATATATTCAAGAACATAGACAAGCTCATGCAGACCTTTGCATTATTGAGCTCCTTTTCTATCTTCTTTATCTTCTTGAGCTCCTTCCTTCCTCTTTTTTTCTTCATTGATCCTCCATGAGGTTTATTTCTAATTATTTTTATCCTATGTCTTTTTCTTCAAACTTATTTGATGTCCATATTTGGTTTATGGAACAAGATTGTCTCCACTACTCTAGACCTTATCTCAATCATGATTAACTTAGTATTCCACCTTTATTGGGTGCATTCTTTACAAGTTTTACAATAATTTGGGTTAAAATATAGTTATTAAACATGGTTAGACTATATTAACCTTATAAAATAGGATAAATCACTTTACGACATGTGAAAACCTCTTCAACTCTCAATAACAAATTTAAATATTTGAATAGCTCATTTTGGTGGGAAATCAAAATGGAACTTATATGACCAATTTCACAAGGATTGAGGACTGATAATCTTCTAACATGATAAAATATGGTCTTTTATACTTAAACATAATTATTAAAAGATAAATCGAAGCATGAAATGATTTTTTATTGATCAAAACATGATCTCTCAAACTTTTATATGACAAAATGTACAAAATTGGACCTTCTTGCTAATGCACCTACATCACTAATGGAATGAGCAAGTTTAAAATAATGTAATATACATTAACAATTATGGAAAACATTAATTTTTTGAAAAAATAATTAAACTAATAATTGATATTGAAAGCATTCCCTAAATTTTTTTGAAAAAATAATGCAATGCTTATAGTATATTATACTTTTGTTATGACATACCCTAAAAACAATTTTAGTTGCATTTTGTTTTTTGAAAAATTATTGCAATAATTACATGATAACATAATACAAAAAATTTTATATTCTCTCATATTCATAAAAAAATGTAAAGTCATGATAGAAACATATAGTAATTAGGTCACTAATATATTGGGACATAATGTTAAGATCCTTGGTTACTCACAAAAAAGCCATGTATATTTCTTATGAAATTTGGTGTTGATTTTTACAATGTTTAATTTTAATTAGTTTTATCTAAATGATAAAAAATAATAGTTTTAAGCTTTAGTTTCAATTATTACCATTATTTAATTTTATTTTTTTAAACATTTTAAATTTTAAATGTTTTAGAGGTTTCAAATAGAGGCACATGAACCTATTAGGCCAACCAATACAAATTTGCATGACAAATGTAGCATTTAAAGGATTGTACCAAGTAGATATTGATAATATGAATATTGAAGAAATTAATCATGACATCAATACTTGTTATGCTTTGTATTGGAAACTTTCTCTTCTCTATTATATAATATAATGGATATAAAGGCTAGCTAATAGTTGGGATAGGTATGGATCATCAAGGTTGGGAACATAGGATGTTCCCATCTATCTCTATATAAGTTTCATGGGGGATCAAGAACATGTTTATAATAGGCATTCAAAATCATTAAGAATATGGTGGACTAAAATAAATGATAGGTATTTATAAAATTATTGTTTTGGTTTCTTTTTTTATTGAGTTATTATGTTTTTTAGGTTACCCTTGCTATAGCCATGTGTTTAATGTCTTGTAATAATTACATTCTAGGTATGTATAGAGAGTTGGGGGCCAAAAATTGGACTTCTTTTTTATTGAAATTAAAATATAGTGAAATGTGTTTGTGGTCCTTGTTATATAGAAAACATACATATTTTTTATCTAAAACATATTTTTAAT
>JARHVA010011178.1:0-2500 GCA_037957365.1 Torreya grandis | reverse complement strand
ATGTTGATCTAAAATTAAAAAATAATTAGTGGAAGATGATATAGAGATCAGTCCTAAAATGTTATTTTTATACAATCAAGAGACAAGTTCATTACCTCTAATTGCTGCCTCCAACCATGTTTGAGACCTAAAATTGAAACTCCATCACCTAAAAAATTTGGGATAGGAAAATTATAGATGTTCCTAGAAACATGACCTCCAAATCCACCTAGATACACATTTTTACAATTACTCTAGCATGCAAAAATATTGACAATAAATGTTGTCAATGTTCATGCCATAGTTGGATATCTCCATCTCTAGTGCTTCATGGATGAAAAAAGGTATCACCACCATGTCATGGGTGGAAATAACCCATAAGATTAAATTGTCTGGCTCATCTTAAAATGTTAGAATAACATAAAATGAATATTTTAAGCCATTTCTATGAATCAAAAGAGTTGTCACATGTGTGTCAAATCCATATAAATTCATACTAAAGCATGTTAACCAAACAAAAGATATAAATAAGTGGTAGATGATATAGTGATTAGTCTTAAAATGTGTGTTATCAAAATTTAGATAAATGGAAATTAAATCCTAGTGATGATGAATTATTGCATAAAATAAGAATACTATAGATATATAATAAATGACATAGCCTAATTTTTAACTTCATAAATATATAAATATGATAAAAATGAAAAGTACCAAAGAATTATAACTTAGTTGTAAATCGAATGTGCATGACTATAAATACAACTATAAGACTGATTGTGTGACTATATGATGACACTATGAATCAAGAATAGGGATTCACTTTAATATGGGATAAGGGTGCTAGAATTAGACAGGGGTAACCCACATTATTTTCATTAGGGCACATAGGTGTTTGGTAGAGTTCTTAAAATATGTTAAAATTTGGACCTGTTTACCTTCACCTATTGATTCTATGTGTCTAATCAGATCGATGAAATTCACCACATAATCTATTGAGTACCTTCATCTTCACTTAAACCCCTTTATCAATAAGTAATGAGGTAAAATGAATAAATGAAAAAAATGGCTTAGTTGTTGAATTTGTGCTTGAACTCAACACCCCCCTATGTTGAGAGTTATCTACATACAAATACTCTGAAGAAGGATCAAACTCCATGTAGTTATCCCATGCTATATTGGTGTGTGAAAGATTAAATAATAAAATATGTTTGTGCAGTCCTTATGTGATTAAATGTTTCAACAATGACCTGTGACCTTGGATATTTAATCAAACTTCACTCAGGTATGTGTGGACTCAAAATTGGAAAGTATAAATTCTTTCCTCTCAATATGAAATTATATGTTATGGTGCCTTTTAATCATATGATCCTTTAATTATAAAATGGTTATAAATGTGGATTTAAAATGGTCATCTTTGAATTCCCTCATATGGGACTTGAAAAGTGTGTGGGATGACTTTTTTGGTGAATTTAAATTTGAGAAAATAACCATTATTCAGTGGGAGGAGGTGATCGATGGATTCAAACACTATCAATGAGTGAGATAGTCTTGAAGGAGCAACCTTATCTGAGGAGTAGAGACAGCTAAAATAGAAGTGTGAATCAGTATGATAATAAGTTTGTTATTTTTAGGATGGTTAATAGGTATATTAAGAATCATAATTTGCTTAAGGTATAAGGTTCATCCACATAGAAGTGAAGGAATGGTAGTCCTGGACTGTGAAATTAGGAATGAGTTAGGTGTGTATAAAGAATAGTCACAAGTGAATTTTTTTAGCAATAATTGTTAATTTATGTGTCTACATTTCCCCCCATTTAATATTAGTATTATAACAAATTTAAAATTACTAGAGTAAAAGGAAGAAAGATATACCTACACTTATCTAGGAATAATATTCTTGAATTTAGGCCATAATGTTGGATTATGCTTCATGTAAGCTTGAAATGAAACATGTATAAATTAGTTCTTAGCTAAAATGTAAATCTAAAAGTAAAATCATGAAACTTATATAACTAATATTAGGGAATGAATACCCCTGATTGGGTATGAAAATCATTTTGTTTCTTGGTGTAAAATAGGTGACTATAGAGGGTGGGACCTTTATATATATATATATATATATATATATATATATATATATATATATATATATATATGTGTGTATGTATGTATGTATGTATGTATGTATGTATGTATGTATGTATGTATGTATGTATGCCCCAATACTCATTTATAGAAGAGTGTGTTTAAGAACTCAAGGTGTGTTAGACTAAATCATTGTATACCCAAAGTATTAAAGTAGATTGGAATCCTTGTATGGATTCTAATGGATCATTCTGGTGTAGAACTTGTGTAAAACTAGTGCAAAAAGGTTAATCAACTACTTCAAATGGAATAAGATTCATTTTTGGTGTACAATAGATGCAAAACTTAGTATAAAACTAGTGAAAAAATTAGTATGATTTGAGTCTTCTATGTACAACATAGAGAATGACATGGATTGCCACTCCTATGAAACTAG
>JARHVA010011177.1:0-84791 GCA_037957365.1 Torreya grandis | reverse complement strand
AAGTGAAGATACACAACTAGTTGAGCCAACATGGAATGCAAAATATATCCAGATATAGAGGTAGAAAAACCAAAAAGCATTGGCCTTGATAAGGGATTCAATTGACAAAGATGAATTTCATCATATTCAAGGGTACAATACTCCATGGGAATCATTTAAAAAATTTAAATAACTATATTATTTCCACTCGTAGTTATAATTTATTTAGTTACAAATTAATTTGTTCAACCTCAATTTGAAAGATGGTGATGTGATAAGATTGGATTCATAAATGCATGCAATCAAGCATGATGTGGATGCCATGGGTGTCAAAATCAACATATATATAACTATCATAATAAAATCCCTTATTTATAACTATTAAATCTACTTAGAGTCTCTAAAATAAATCAATCAATTCAAGACTCTCACATTTGATCAATTGGTTGAAAAGATGGTGGAAAGAGACAAGGGTTTTGGAAGAAAAAATGAGTCCACAAAAGAAAGTGTGTGATATGTAAATGGAAATTATTCCAAAACATCCAATAAGTCCACATATTCCAAAACTAAATGAGATAATAAGTAAAAAAATTAAAAAAATGGAAAAGGTGGAGAAAATTACAATCAACATGGTAAAAAAATGACAAACAACACCTCTATTACAAATGATGTGATAGAAAAGGAAGCCATGAAACCCATAAATGTAGGAATCCATGGGATAAAATTTAGTCATGCCATAATAATAAATAGGAAAACTCAAAGAGAAAATAAAAGAGTCAAACTCTTCTCAATTCACCAGTAAATGTGTAATTTTTAGTTCAGATAATGAAGCAAACAATGTCTTAGTTCATCATGGCTTGATGTTTGGGTTCTTTATATTGGTGCAACCATACTTATGAATTTTTGAAAATACATATTTGATGATTTTTATGAATAAATTTATGGTCTAGTATTACTTCTAGACATCTCAAGTTTGCAACCACAAATAATAGGTACAATCCAACTCAGGTGTCTAAGGATTCCATATTTCAAACTCCAAAATGTTCCATATCTTATTTAATTGAATAAAAAGTTGTTGTCTCTTGTGATCATTTAAAAATAAGGCCATTCTATCTTGTTGGATAATGGTGACATCACTATCAGAAGCAAATGTGATAATTAGTTGTCTTGATTGGATATGAGGAAGGAAAATTACTCAAACTTAAGGATGAGCCACCAAGTTTAAGGAATTATTCTCATCTCATTCAAGATAGAATGTCTCCAAATATGTTGTGACATGTTATATTTGAGCATATTCACTATAACAAAAATTTTGTGTTACAAAAAAATGGTGTTGCTAGTTTACCTACCTTTCCTACAAAATTTGATGAAAAGTGTGAAGCTTGAATTTTGGCCAAACATGTAAGAGAACCATTTATAAAGTCATAGAGGAAATCCAACATAAATTTAAAACTATTCAATCAAACTTGTGTTTTCTTCTAATTCTCTTAGCTAGTGGTCATAAGTACTTCATGTTGTTCATTTATCACTACAACATAATGACTTGGATATACTTTATCGAACATAAATCTAAAGCATTCAAGACATTCAAAAAGTTTCAAATGATGATTGAAAATGAATCTCAAAACCACATCAAAACACTTAGGATCGATAATTATAGTGAATACATTCAAATAAGTTTGAATCATAGCTTGAGTAAAATGAGATCAAACATCATCTCACAGTTCCTCACACTCCACAATAAAATAGAGTTATAAAGAGGATGAACAGGACTATGATGAATATGGTTCATTATATGTTGTATTTTAAAGGGGTAAATCTTAAATTTTTGTTTGAATCAACTAAAACAATAGTATACCTTTATAACATATCACCATTAATAACCCTTGAATTTAAGACTCTATATGAGATGTGGTGTGGTCATCTTCCTTTAGTACGACATCTTCATTTTTTCAGATCCACTTGTTACACATTGATTCCAAAAGATAAGAGGAATAATTTTGACCACATGAGTCTCAAATGAATCCATTTGGAATGTTATGAATCCTCTAAGGCATACATGTTATATAATGAGAAAAAAATTATTTTATCATAATAAAAGTTGCCTTTTTTGAAACTAAAAAGGGCAAAGCCAACATTGATTGACAATTGATAAATATGCAAAGTTTGATGTCTACAAGGAGAGTGATTTGGATTTGAAAAATAGTGAGTGGGGCATATATAACTATGAATCAATTGATTCTTTATTGTATCCTATACATGATAATGAAACTCCTCTTAAAGGAGAAAATTTAACTTCATCAGACAATGAATAGGGGCCATAAACGTAGGGGAAAGAAAGTGAAGGAACTTTAGAATATTAAATTTAAAAACCTAAACCACAAAAAAAATGCCTAAGTGAGCCACCTAACATTAAAAAATGCCAGACTCGATGAAGTTAGGAAAATAGATACTAGGAGTACACATGCAACCACATCACAATCAGATAAGTTATTTAAATAAATTCAAGATAAGATTGAGAAAATCATATTGAATGATTCTACATAAGAAGAACTAAATGTTACATTTGATTCAAAATCAACATCTTTCAAACAATATGAGAAGATTAAACATTGGAAAAAAGAAATTAAAGATGAGTATAATGCATTGGTAAAAAATGGGACTTAAAAACTGGTTGATCCTCCATATGGCAGAAAACTAATTGGATGCAAGTGGGTTTATTGAAACAAATACAAGGTCAAAGGCTCACTTGACAAGCACAAATCTAGACATGTCATAAAGGGATATGCTCAAAAGGAAGTAATTTAATATAAGGAAACCTTTACACCTATAATAAAATGGACTATTGGCTTTGGCTACTCACAATGGATGGAAAGTTCACCAAATGGATGTCAAAATTAAATTTATGAATGGTTCCCTTAAGTAAATAGTGTACATGATATAAACTAAAGGTTTTACAATAAAAATCCAAGAGCTCAAGATGTGAAAACTTGAAAAATTGTTGTATGCTTTGAAACAAGTCCCTCAAGCATGGTATGATAAACTAATTGAACACCTTATTGACATGAACTTAAAAAAAATTGAGTTTGAAGATACAACTCTTTTCTTCAAAACAATTGTATTTTTGTGTGTATGTTGATGATTTGATCATCACATGGAACAATGAATGGTACACTACAGATTTCAGATTAGAATTGATGAAAAGCTTTGAAATCACTAATTTGGGTTATCTTCATTACTATTTGTGTATTGAAGTAATTCAAAAACCAAAGTATATCTTCATCACACAACAAAATTAATTGGTGATATTTTGAGCAAGATCAAAATGGAATATTTTAATCCTCTTAGCATGCCCATAGAATATAATCTAAAATTGACATAAAAATATACGATAGATTTGGGTTACAAACATCTCATTAGAAGAAATATATCCTTTGTTGTTGGTGTTCTTTCAATATTCATGCAACAACCTAGAGATAGTCATTGTGTAGCATCAAAAAGAGTCCTTCAATATATAAAAGGAACACAAAATGTTGGGCTCAAATACTCCAAGGTAGGAGACTTCAAAATTGTTATTTATTCAAATTCTATCTATGTTGGTGATCATGAAGATGGGAAA
Organism: Torreya grandis; assembly: GCA_037957365.1. Classification (NCBI taxonomy): domain Eukaryota; kingdom Viridiplantae; phylum Streptophyta; class Pinopsida; order Cupressales; family Taxaceae; genus Torreya; species Torreya grandis. The sequence continues at coordinate 81,193 of JARHVA010011177.1, read as the reverse complement.
TACACCATAGGTTTTTTTATGAACTTGGGAACAATAGTTGCCAGTTGGAAATCCAAGAATTAATTAGTGCCAATAATTTATTTAGAAAAATCAAAGTATATGGTTGCTTTGAGGTCACTAAATATATTTTTTTGGCTCATAAGGGTTATTTTATCTATGTAGGAATAACAGGGTTTGTCAACACCTCTCATGGTTGACAACTGATCTAAAAATCAAAAGCTTTGGTTGAAATATAATTCAAGAAACAAGAACAACACAATTCAAATAATGCTATCTCTGAGAAGAGATGTTTTATTGATCAAATTTATAGACCCAAACATATGCCTATCTCTGAGAAGAGATGTCTGATTTCTATTTCAGGTTACATCTTCATTTATACATGTTTTCAAGGTGGGAGGAGGATGTGGAAGGTCACTAATATTGATGGAGATTAAGTGGTTTAACTTCCATGATTTACAAAAATACAAAATTCAAAGAATTACTATTTTTATAAACTTACTATTTTTAAATTGCACTACTAAAATTGAAATTTGGGGCACTTACATTGGGTTTTATGGTGTCAAAATACATTGAGTGGACCTTAATTCCATCTCACTACATTCTCCTCATTCTTAGCTTTCCAACAGTTCAAATGGCGAGTCAATTGGAGCTACAGTGCAAAAGTTATGGCTCCCAGAAGTTCTGTCATCAATTGGGGTGGACCCGTCACCTGAATTGTTGCCTGGATCAACAACACTTTTAAAATATAAATGGTAAAGAATCCAATCTTTCATGACAAAAATTAGCATATCAATATTATTAATTTGATTTGTCACTATGTGAAAGATGGTAGTTTAAAGTTGTAACATTTCCCTACAACAGAGCAACCAGTAGTTTTGAAAAGTTTGGAGGAATTCTTGGTCTAATGATGACCCCTATAAATTAAGGGGGGGATGTAACAATATTATACACACTTATCATTTATCCTAGATGTCTTGGGTAGTTTTTGTCTTATTTTAATAATTTTAATTTCCATTCCTATATGAATAGGAAGGGTCCTTTGGGAATGTGAAGTGAACAACCATTTCTTAGATTATTTATTATATTTCTTTGCTCATTTCAATTTGAATCTTGAAATGTAATTTCATATTGTACCAAAATTGTTTTTTCATTGTCATTCTGAATAATATATTTGGCCTAACATACAAACTAACTGCAAACATGAAATTAATATGTATAGGAAATGGAAAATCAAAATTAAAATTATAAACTAAGAAGAAAATAGGTCAAGTGAAATAATTATTCATGAACTAAGCTTTGGTCAATTCTTCTAATATATGTCCATTATTTGTCTAAAATATATGTGCTAGGTCCAAGGATGCCCTTAAAAAGGTAAATACCCCACCACTTTTGGGTGTACTTGCATTATTTATTGTGTGTGTATTCTAGTTTCAAAACTAAGTTTCCAACATTTAAATTATGAACTCTAACTTTATTAGTATGTTTCTTAGCAATGCAAAAAAATTATTGATAACTATGTTAAAGAGAATTCATGCATCACTCATCAAGTAAGTTTAATATGTGTAGGCAGGATTCATGAATCTATTAATCATATATGATTCCATGAATATAAATGGGCAAAGAAGTTAGCTATACCTCTAGTGGCAAGATAGCCTCAAAGCTATAGACCAAATAAAATGGAGTTTCAAAAATGATGGTACAAAAACTATTATGATGGGCTTGAAGTGAGGGACAAAGCTAAAGATGTCAATCCAAAGTAGAATAACTAATAGTATTTTATAATATATTATTAAAAAAACTTGGTGACTTCAAATTATGTCTTACACTGATAGTGATAAGGTGTGAAATATTTATGCATAATTTTGAATTTTTTACAAAGCTACTTCATGTCTTTATTTTTTAATTTCCCACCATTTTCAAATATGATGGTGTGAGGAATCCAAAAATGAAATATGATTTTATTAATACTAAATTTGGAAATAGTGAATCTATTAACATTAATGAGGGGCATAACTTCTACCCACTTGGTAAAATATTTGGTATGGTAATAATGAAAACATAGCCATATTGCAATCAAGTAAATTTATTGATGAAATCTAATCCCCACATATAAAATGGTCAGGGATTTTCAATTATTTTATTCTCATCTAGAGGATAATGAATAATATCATCATGGAGCTATCAAGGATTACACTTATTTGAAAAATGTATGACATCTTTTTCAAGGTTAGGTCAATAGTAACCCATATGTAGGCATTTTTGGGTTGTATCATGTTCTCTACAGTGACCACCACAAATTCCCCCATGTACTTACTCAAAAAGAGAAGGAACTTAATATTTAATAACATAATTAATTAGGGTGATTTTAAAGTTATGATAGTAAAATATATTATGTCTAATTGAGAATTTAAAGGTTTACTTATATATTTTATTGTTTTCACAAGAATCAATATCAAGAGGATAAGTATGATGTTTAATAAATATGATGACATATTTATACCATTAGCTTTGTCAAGTAGTGATAAATTTGATGTAGAAAACATGTGAACTATCTTTAGGTGATAAGGTAGATGGAGAATGCCTCATGTGGATGAGGAATTATGTATCATGTAGTGCTTGATGATGTAAACATATAAATTTGGTCATATGTACTTGAAAAATAATAAATATTGACATATTATAAATCACATGGCTTGCACTCAATAACATGACCCTTATTCACCATTTCTCTAATTCATTTGTCTATATAGGGGCTTAACCCTTTATTTTCCTTTACTATTACACATAACTCTCAATTTCAAATCCTCAAGCTCTCTAAAATCAACTTTAGCCTATCTTCTAAAAAAGAATTTTTTTAATGATCTTCTTGGACAAGTTCAATCTAAGTAAATAGTAACACATTTCAACCCTATCCAATTATGTTGATCACGTATTGCACCAAATAATGGATAATTTTATAAATTCAAAACATCCTTTTAGGTCTTCCTGTTGTTTCATAAGGTCAGCTAAATAAAATATTTCAAAATATTCATCTATAAATACACATTAAGATTCACTTATTTACCCCACTTGAACTTCACTACTTCTAGGCATATATACTTCTACACATTTGGTAAATCTATCCTATTCTACCTAAATTATACATCATATATAAGGAGAAGTCATAATCAAAGTCAAGGGCCCTTTAATGCTTGCTAAGATTTATCATTGTCAAGTATCAAATCCATCTTCTATCTACACATGTATAGTCAAAAGAGTAAAATTTTACATTCACTCTAGGTGGGAGAATGATGTGGGATTGATTTCCCCCTTTGAGTATTGGATATGTAAGCAACCATTAGTCATCAAGGGGGATATTGAGGTTCATTAAGCCTAATATGCATCCCTTTTTTATTTTATATTTTTAAGTTATCAAAGTTCCCTACAGGTTATAAAGATAAAATAAATAAAATGGTGATTTTTTCATGATGAAAACCCTAAGTTCGATACATAAGATTAGTCATCATTCACAACTAAAATAGGTTCAATGATCAATTCTTATGTATAGTCAATTGGGATAGGTATATGATTAACAAAATCGAGTGTACTACATTATTTTCATCCTACATTAAACCTATTTAGATATACCCTCTGCTTCATCTAGTTTTTCACTTCCATATTCCAATTTTCTCCATTTTCTATCTACTATCTAAACAATGAACTTAGACGAGTCCATGTTCAATAGATTGGAGTGCACTACACCTTTTTCCACTTAGAGTGAACATATCTAGGTTCTATTTCTATTTTTTTTCTGATACTAATCCTACATATACACCTCTTCTTCTAATTTTCATAGTTAAATAGTCAGAACATTTAGTAGAGATATTTTTATAAGCTTTAAAACTATTTATTCTTAGTATTTTCCCAAAATAATAACTTTTCATATTTATCATCTTTCTCAAAATTAGAATTGTTAATTATTTTACATCTTTAGCATTCTGATATTTCTAGTTTTACACCTATATAATCATATAACACTATCTTAATTCATTTGGTGTTTTATCAAAAAATAGGGTAAAATGTGTCGGTGAAATCATACATTTTTATTTTGATTGTTGTCTTATTTATCAATTTTTATTCTAGGGTTTCAGCTGAATTTATAATTTCTAAATACTAAAGATAAATCCAATCATCCTTTACTATATTCGATTGGGTGTTACTCTAGTATTTCTATTTGACCTTTGGGCTTCAAAATTCATGTTTCCTTACATGAAAATATTTGTTTGTCATTGGTTTTCAATTACATTTTTCTCTTTGTTTTCTTTAAAAAATTGATCTAATAGTTTTAAAACTCATAGGAGTTGTCGCTAAGGGCAAATTAGTTGTTAGTTCAGTTACTTATGTCTTTGTGTGATGGGTATTACATAGATAATCAAGCCATTAGACAACAATATATATGTATTTTAGTTGGCATTACCTCACGGTATATTATAAATTCCTAGGATTATTTTTTAAGCCATATGAACCCTTAAGTCATTTGTTTTTATAGTGCACCAGGAAGCATTTAGCCCTAGGAAGTTACTCTCAATGTACCCTAGATATGGGATAGTGTGATTTTGGGATTGGTGGAATCATCCATAGTTAGTGCCTTTGGGGCTATATTCACTATTTACAACTAGGATCAATATATCTTAGAGCTAAAGTAAACACACCCTTGACTAGTTACATCCTTCTTCCTTACTACATAATTTTCAATTTCAAACCTTGGTAAAAAATGAATATAATTTGATTAAGTATTGTACACTTCACTATTACATTTTGTATTAATTTACAATTTATTATCTGGATTCATTACATATTGGCATTAATAAAATTTGAATACAACAACATGGCTAAAACTAACAATGTTCAATATCAAACCTTAATCAAATCACATTATTGTGATAATGATCTTAAGATAAAACACCATTAATAAAAATATTTGTCAAATATAACATGAATTGGGAACAAGAACAATGTTACATTTAGAATAAAATAAGAATTAATGTATACCTTGTTGATGGACTTATCATGAATATCGAGGCTGATAAAGCAAACATTGATTAAGAGGATGCAATTAATGATAAATAATTCACTGGATGTCTTGATTATAGTCTACATGATATTGATGCATTCCTATACATTGATATATCTGAATATGATAATTTATCTTCAACCTCTACTTATACTTTAGATTCTCTATTTACTACTATTGTAGCTATTTCTGCATCATCCCCTATAATCACATATTGCCAACTCCCTGGGGTATGGGGGCATTAGTTGGTTTACAAAAAAAACATATGTATTTTTACAAGGGCATCACATAAAAATCCATTGGTCACCACATATGCTCCACTTCCAACCCCACCAAATGTGTTTTCTCTTAATTAAACTATTTCATGCTCATGTGCCAAAATATTAAAATTAGAACAATGTGTCTCCAAAGCTACTCACTCAATGGAATCTCATACTCTATTTCATAATCCTTTCACACCTAAAATAGCCTCTTAACCTCCACCAATAGGTTTAATATCACCTAATCAACCAATTTATGAGGGTAAAATTAATCATTAAAAACATCTTTTTTCCTTCCATCAACATGTTGGGACTATGCTTATAATGAAAAATTACTTACCAAGCTCTTTCCAAGAAGTCTCAAAGACTATGCACTTATATGGTTTTAGGATCTCCCTCTTCAATCAGTTAAAGCATTCAACCCATTGGAAGATTAATTTTTAGCTTATTTATTAATAAACATTGGGGAAAATTTATCTTACATATAATTTGTTAAACTCAAGCAAGGATCCACTAAGAAAATTAGTGAATAGTTATTCAATTTAAGAATATGCCAACAAAGATGACAAACTTTATGGAAAATATTGAATTTAAAGATATATTTACTCAAGGCTTATTATCACCACTCCATGAATCAATAATGTTTGTCAAATTTAAATCCTTTGATGAGCTATACCATAGATTTAAGGAAAGAGAATTCAAGTTCATAGCACTAAATAAGCTAAAGTATGCACCAAGTGATCCATTTATATCAAATGTCAAGTTTTAAAGCAATCCAAAGTAAAAATTCAAATATAATGAGAGAAAAAAATAATTAAAATTAATAGTAATTACAATTGCATAACCATCAAACAAGCTTCAACTAATAGATCCACCTTAGAGGAAATTTATAAGGTTGTCATAACCCCATCATATCTTATTAAAAAAATTAATTGATTGCAATATCATATCTCTACCTCTTCCTATTGAGCTTGGCATGACCAAGCCTCAAATTAAGGGCTTTTACAATAATGATTATTGTGACTACCATAAATGAATTATACATTCTACAAACAAGTGTTATAGGTTAAGGCACAAATAAAATATCTCATTGATGATAATATTATCGAGGTAAACAAACCTACAAAGGAAGTTAGAGCATAATAGAATGGTAATACAAAGATCAAAATTTTTGATTATCATATTCCAAATCATGGTTCAACAAAGAATCTATATAATTTCATCATGTGTACAATATGAATCCTCCTCCTAAGTCATATGGGCATCCAATAGAAATAATTATTGGAACATTTTAAGTTAAATTAATACAATGCCTAGTGATCACGCTTAATAATAGAAAAATCAATGATGATGGTTAAAATAGGAATGCTCTTTTTATTTGTGCTCAAATCAACAAATAAACCATGCAAAGTGTCATGATTGACAATGGATCAAGCTAAAATGCATGCATAGTAACACTCATCCACAATTTTGGATACACATACTAAAATCTACAAGTTACATCAAAAATATTCAAGGCATTTGAAGATCATACATACGATACCATTGGACATATAGTATTACCTATTTAAGTGGGATTAACAACAATGGATATTCATTTTTTAATTTTACCAAGCACGTGGGTATTTAATATGTTATTAGGATTCCATTGGATATAAAATATTTGAGTAGGGCCATCTACAATGCATGGAATGCCTCAAATATATACATTGTGATCAAGCGTTCAAAGTTAAAGGTATTCCATGTGAGTATGCTCTACTATCAATGATAAATACTCCTCCCCAACCACCACCATAGTTAGTTATGACATCTATTCAAGAATACCATAAAAGGAAATCAGGGAACCTACTCCAAATCATAGTACACAAATAATTATAGCACCCATTCAAAATCATAATGTAAATTCAATTATGTCACCTATTCAAAATTCCTCTATACAATCACTTCAAGGGAAAAAGATATACCTTCCTAAGAATCAAGATTCATACCAAATAATTACACAAGGTTTAAATAAATCTAAATTTCCTATAACACATTCTCAATCAACTCATAAGTAAATTTAGCATGTTCCATAGCAAAAAAGGCAGTCATAAAATAGACTTCATCAAGTCGTATAATTTCTCTAATTACTCATATGATAACATATTCTATAATAAATGATCATGAAAATTATATTACAACACCAAATGTGTTTTTAGGTTGCACTTTTCATCTACAAAAATTCATCCTCAATATATTTGATCCAAACATATACTATGGTCCTCCCATTTATGAGTTCATAGGTTACTTATTTTTCAATTAAATTTCAAAAATACAAAAAAATCAAATATTGAAAAATATAAAAACATTCAAAATATTTTCAGAAATAAAAAAATTGAGACATGAACCTGACATGAGATTCTAGTTTTATTATTTACATATGTTATTTATCACATATTTTAATATATATTATATTATTTTTCATACACATGCATTTCATGAGGTATCTAAGTGTAGTGCAAGACATAAATAATAAATGCATTTTCAGATTTTGTACTTCCCTTCTACCTAGTGGCCATGCCTATGATAAGGGCATCTTATTTCTACATGGTACACTATAATAAGTTATATTTATCTATGACCTAAAAATTCAATATTTAAATACATATCTTACAAATGTCTTCCAAAAATCACTCATATTTTACATTGTGATACTAGGTATACTACTTTGATAATAATTTGGCATTGTTATATTTGGATAGATTAGACTATTTATCACTTGTTATATGCTCCTTTGATGTTATTTTATTTTTTTCATAATAATCTCAACATTGATTGTTTATTGTGTGTGACCTTTGGCCCTTGTGTGAAAATTATTGAGCATATCTATGAGATCATTTGTTGGTATATGTGACATTTAAACGTGTCCATTACTTGTAGTCATTGACCTTATGTGTGTGAAATATTTTCTTATGAAAAATTTGAACATGTCTTTTTTATGTGGCCTTTTTCCTTTGTAGATACTAAAATATGATTATATATAGCATCTCAATCTTGTACACTTGAAAAATACCAATTAGAGCTCTACCATTCAGTTATATACCCTACTGCTACCAAAATGATCGTATTCTCCATCTCATTGTGCCTAATTTATTATATTATGGACCAACCTTATCATTTGGATGACCAAGATTTCCTATACACTATAAAAATATTAAAACATGATCTATATCCTACACTATCAATTACAAACATTCAACAGTTTTTAACCTACTAGACACTTGTATTTACAAAGGGATACTAATGTTGACACTAGTATCCAGTTTCCTTATCAAGTGTTCATCCTTCAAAAATAGTCCAATTTTAAAATATTTTAAAATGTATGAATCGACCAATTTTTATTATCTAACCCTTTCATGAGATATATTTATAAGTTTTGGTATAAATAAAAACCAAATCTACTCATTATCTATCTAAAAAATACTAAGCAAACATCTATTCAAGATCAATCAATAAATTGCATAACTAAGTTATACTGCCTTATTCTCCACTATTTCTCTATCAATCATATGATAAGTCTTATTTCAAGTCTAAAGCATTCAAATAATATCCCATGAGCATTAATTTACAAGTTACATACTAGATCACTGTATTCCATTACATATAACATATTTCACCCTTATGTACACACAAGCCCACACTTAAGGGATAACTGCATATGTCTAAGGCCCTCCTTTGAGTACTAGCTATGTAGATAGTAATTATTTACAAAAGGGGTCCTTGAGGTCAACTCAAATTTGTGATCCCACTATCCCATTTTTGTCAAGGTGACTTAACCTAAGGTTAAGAACTAGAGTTTGAGCTACACAAAGTCATACAAAGCCTATGCCCATGATATAGATACATCAAAAAAAGGGTAAAAAAACCCTAATAGCCATAGGTGGTCATTTTTTAAATACATATAACATTAATTATAGGAAAAAATATTTTAGACACAAACATAAGCATTGATGTAAGTGTCCATAGGTCGATGCAAGTGCCTAGACCTATAGAAACAATATTTACATAATATGATGACTGGATATTGATAATCAACATGTCTGATTCTACTTATGTACATCTTAGATATGCATGCACATCTACAAACAAGTTAAGTATTATCTCTTCTTTTTTATAATTATCAAAATATCAAATGACATTATACTTTTTATATTTGATAATTTTATAGATTTAGTATATTGTGTTATCTAGATTAATTTAATTGTCCCAATCTAGAATAGTTTTATTTATCCATTTGACTAGGTTATTCTACCCCTTTAACCCAAAAATCCTAAAAAAAGTTAAAAATTTGGTGAACCTGACCTCTGTGTCTTGTTGTGTAAACCCTAACTTTCTTTAGGGTTTTATGATATTTTCTAATTATAGTAATTATTTAATTATGATTTCCTTATCATGTTGGAGAATTTGCTAGAGTTATTATCTCTCCCTTTTCTTGTTATCATCTTAATCTTTGTAACATTTAAAATGGATAAAAAACTTATTCCTTACTCTAAAGATGGTGATAACTACCATCCCTCTAACTAGGTCCATGTTATCACTACACTAATGGGTATGGTATCTTATCCCATGATTTTAAATTAAGGTAGCCAACATATAATTTCTCAAACCCCTCCACTTCCCACATCTCCTCTAGATGGTGTGTGTGCATATTCAATCTAAAGACCCTATGGTTTGTGCTTGTGTATCCCTAAAAGATCAAATCATCACTACTAACAAGTTACTAGAATAATTGTAAAATAATTTTAGTTCAAATATCACCACATTGGAAAATCAGATTACATACCTATAGAATATGAAATATCCTTCATATATTTGCACCTTCATATAAAAATGTTTTACCCAACATGGTTCATATCAAAATGAAAAGTTAAAATTGAATTAATTTACAACCAATGATTCAAAAAGTGAACAAAAGGATAATAAATGTTCAAGTGATATTCTAACAGATACTTAGAAATAAGATGATCAAACTACCTCCTCTACATCCTCTAATAAGATCAAATTTTTTATTTTGCATATCATAGAATGCATGGGTATCATACATATTTTTTTTGGATTTGAAAAATAAAATACAAATTATAATTGATAGAAATATAATAGATACATCAATCAATCAACCCACTCACTTTATGAGTAATTCTCCTAAAGCACAATGGCAAAAAAAAATATGGCTACCAAAAGACAATTCAAAGCAAACTATATCAAATGAAATAATTAGATCAAGAAAAGATTCAAATGGCAAATATAGAGAAGGTAATGCTACAAAAAGATCAAGATTAAAAATCAAAATTAAAAAATGCACAAAGTGAAAGGGAACAATTACAAAAGCAATGAATTTCAAAGGAAATGTTACCAAAAGATCATTAAAAAAAGTTACAAAGTTAAAATCAAGATAATAAAATAAGCATTCTAAAAAGAGGAATTTTAACAAAGGAGTTTTCAATGCTAGACATGCCTATAAAAATAAATGATACAAATATGGTTGCTAAAGATATAAAAATCATATTTATTTCATACACAAATGCTCAAAATGGTATATTATAAGTTAAAGCATAACCTAAGAGGTTAAATATCTCCTATGATAATGATTAAATTAATTATTATGATCCTAATAATATAAAATATTGGTATAATCCTCATGATATTGATTACATAGGATATGAATATGACACACATGATATAGGGCCTTTACAAAGGCATCCTCTTGATGAACTACTTGGGTTCTAGTAACATTTTTCCATTTTCCATATCACCTTTGCTAATCAAACTAATATTAAAAATCATTAAAAAAATAAATATTCCAATAAAATATAAAAACATTCAAATTAATTAAAAATATAAAAAAAATTCAGCACGCACATGTTTACTAGCTCATTGGAATCTATGTTTTTTTACTTTATGTTAGTATATAACCTATAATTTATTTTATGTACACAAATATGTTTCACACATATTTGAGTGTGATACATGCATGCATTAGATCCATGATACATACACCTAAAGATGGTGGACCTTTCATCTTCCCATGTGACACAATACATTGGGGGCATCTTGATTCTATTTGATCATGATTGATACATGTTATATTGTTTTATGATCACTTTTACATTATCATGTTGATATTATATACTAATGCTTACACATACCTATACTCATGATTACATATTACACCATGTACATTTTTTTGGGGATAGATATAGGGTTTGGTGGGTCCCCTCCCTTTATTAATAAAAGAGATTACACAAAAGGGCCAAGTTAAAACACCATGGGCAAGCAAGCACCAATTACAAAAAACAGCCAAAAATCCACTAGCAGGTTAAACATTAATTTTTTAGACATCCAAATACTAACAATAGAAAAAAAGCCTTCAGTTATTAGGAAAATAGTATAGAAGGTTGATTGTCTTACCCTTTTTACCTTTTTTATTTTTAACCTCTTTCCACTTTCCTTGTTCGGAATTCACTGCAACCAATTGCATGTCATGATTTTGAAGTTTTGAATTTTTAATTACAATTAACTCTTTGTCTGAATCTAAACTTTTAGATTCATGTCCTCTTTTTACTCCCCATACTATCTTTTTTAAGGGAAGATTATGGGTTTTTTCTATTTCCCTCACATTTGACTCATCTTCTTTAACAGAAACAACTTCCTCTTTTTTCTCTTTATCTCCAAATTTTGCATTTTATTGAAAATTTATCTCTCAAAAACACTCCTCAGTGACTACTACCAAATCTGGAGCACTCCATTTGTTTGAGGTTGACTTCTCCCCCTTTTTCTTCCCTGCTTTAGAATGCCCCATGGGACAAGAAGCATAAAGATGACCTGGTAATTTGCAATTATGACATTTAAATGTTGTATTCTCATAATTTAAATCTTGATAATGAAGAACATCACCATATTTCAATCTAATTTTCTCTAGAACTCCTTTACTTAGATATATTTATACACAAATTTTGACCAAACTACACAAACCTACAACAGCCCTCTCATGATCATTCTTTATAAAATACCCTAGAGAATTACCTATTTCCTTATAAGCATGCCAAAAATGCAAAGGTAGGTTAGGTAGTCAAACCCACACTGACATATTCATTACTTAGAGAGTGTTTAGATCAAACTTTAGAAACCAAGGAGTTGTAAACAAACCTATATTACCCCAAAACTAAGGGCCCTCGAGAGGTATTTCTGATCGTCCTTCTCCTCACTAAAATAAACAATAATAAAACCTTTAGAGCATAAATAAATCTCACATTGGGTTGACCATGTGGCATAGACCCACTGATATAAGGTGGTTGAAGAAGGCCACATACTATTAAATTTGTAGATAACTACATCTTTAATCAAAGTATGATAATACTCATCCAATTCCTTATTTAAAATATCCACAAAAGGTACCTCCTTTGCTTGATCTACAATATAGACTTGAGGTAGAGATGGGGATTTCACAAAATTTAGTTTTGAAGTTGCATTTATGATGGATTCTTTGAAAGTTGTAGGTTTAGAAGAAGAAGCTTGATTTAATCCTTCCAACCTCCCTTCAGTCTTGAAGCCATGTAGATGAGTGAGTCTTTACCCAAATTATAGAATGATAATGGATGAGGATCCTGCAAACCTTTGCCTTATTGCACTGTGCATTGATATTCAGCTGGGACACCTAAAGAAACTACCAGATTTAGTTTTAAATCTTTCACCAAATCTATCTCTTTTTCCCAACTACAGATTGTTTTTCTTGAAAGGGTTTTGATCAAGATTTAAAACCTTGGGTTTTCGTCCTTTATAACCTACTAATATTTGGGTGTTTTCCCTCTATTAATAGTGTCATCCTCAAGCACCTTGGATAAGAAATAAGGATTCCTTGGTTTTGTTGTTCGCTATGTCATTTTGTCAAACACTTGGCCTACATCATCTAGCTTATAAAAAAACCTTTGAATCTTATCTAAATTTCCATCAAAAGATTTTGTCTCTTTCACTGTTAATAGTCGATGATCTCCTTCAGATATAAGAGCTGAGTATGATGGGTTTCTCTCATCATCCCTCTCTACCAGCTTTACTAATCTGTGATCTATTGGGCTCTTCTCTATAAATATAGACTTGTGAAATCCACCAATGATTTTATGGCTCCTATCTGTGATAGATTTGGAATGGATGACCAATTTGAACATAGCTCCTCTTGATGCCACTGCCATCGATCCATTCCTTTATATAGAATGACTACCTCTTAAAATCCTAGTGTTCACCATCATCCTTCTCAATTTTAATAACTTTTTGATGATTGGTTAATTCCATATTATACTATGTACTTGATATGTTATGTTACATGACATTTTTTGTTAATACATATTTGCAAGACTAATATGATATGATTATGCTAGTTGTTTATAATTCATTTATTCATTTTGTCACTTCCTTAAGTGTACTTATTTTTTGATATTGTCTTATTTATGGAACATTTGAATATGTTCCTTATTTGTGGTCTCTTGTGTCATTTCATGTTATTTCTTTATGGGTGGACATTTAAATATGTCTTCCTTTAGAGTGTGTGACATTTGAACATGCCCCTTATTTGTGGTCTCCTTGGACCCCATTTTATGTGACATTGAGTTTCATGTGTGTGTGATTTATTGGTTTTTGAGATTTTACTAGTACTTTATATCCATTTACAAGATCCATATCATGTATCTTAGGGCATGTTATGATCACATATTGAAAACTTAATTGACATATCTACTTAGACATATTACTCCTATATACTACATGATTTATACATATATAATATAGTGATATTATCATTTTAAGGTAAGGTGACTACCATAATTACACTCCCCTCACCTCAAAAGAGGGAAATATTAGTGGGGGCATGTTATAGAGACATGACTCCACACATATAAAGTTAGAATAATTTGATACAATTTACATGATTCATATATACACTTGGGTTAGAATCATAAACATTTGACACTTATTTTCAGAGGTTTAGGATAGATTTTATCATATTTGTGACATATATTATACACAGTTATAGAGAAAAGGTTAAATTTTAATATATATTTTAGTTTGAGATACATTAGAGTTGCATATGTCACGCAAGTGCACCAAAAATTACAAATATATATTCAAAACATTTTACCAAGAAACACCATTTTTTACAAAGAAGCACCATTTGGAGCTTTTCCTGTATATAGAAGTTAAATCCTCTATGTAGTGAAATTGAGATTCTACACCCTCAATGGCATTATCACTAGTTTCATTTTTTAGGTTGAGTTGGTTATACCACATAATTTGGTTTTATTGTAATTTTACTTGAGTTGCATGATTGAGATTTAATGATCTCAATGGTCATGTCAAAACTCACCTTTGTACTAGATTGGGGGAATAATTGCCCTCAAAATTTTTCTCTTCAAACATCCAAGGTTTAGTTTTGAACCTCTCTCAACTCTAATGCTTCATAAAGAAGCATATTTACCAAAGCAAATTACCAAGGGGTGACATGGTTACATTGACACATATGTGTAATCCTTCATTTAATTCTTTACATTTCAAGAATTTCAATTATTCAAATTCAGATTACATGAACTAATTTATACTATAAAATTCTCTTGGTTATAATTTATACACCAGCAACAAATTCATCAGGTCTCAAGCAAAGGCAAGGCATGTTGTGCATGCCCACGTATGAAATTATTTCCTTTATCCTAATAATTAATCCTTATGCATTACTATATTAAAGGGGGAATTTATGTTTTAAAATCTAATTATATATAGCATTTTAGTCATGTACACTTGAAAAGTATCAATCGTGGATACACCATTTAGTTCTAGACCCTCATGTTGTCGAAAGACTCACACTCTCCATCTCACTATGCCTAATTTCTTATTTTATGGACTAAACCTATAATTGTATGACCCAAATCACCTATATAGTACAAAAAATCTTAAAACATGATTTATATCTTTCACTATTAGTTACAAACTTTCAATAATTTTTTACCATGTCAGACACCTCTATTTTGTAAAGGGACACTAACATCAACACTAGTGTCTAGTTTCCTTATCCAGTGTTTGTATCTCAAAATTCATCTAAATTTCAAGTCTTTCAAAATGTATGAGTCAGCCTATTTTTATTATCTAACCCTTCATGAGATATTTTAAAAAGGTGTGTATAAATATAAATCAAAGCCTACTCATTATCCATCTAGAAAATACCAAGCAAGCACCTATTCAATATCATTCAATCAATTATATAACCAAGTTACACTACCCTATTATTTTATATTTATAAATCAGTCATATTACAGTTTTAAATCATTTTAAAATATCCCATGAGAAATATTTTTCAAGTTACAAGATAGATCATTATATGCCATTGCATTTAGCATATTTCACTCATGTGCACACATGCCCACACTTAGGCGAAAACTAAATATGTCTGAGGAATTCTTTAGATTATTGGATATGTAGGTGTGCTTATTGACAAAGGGGTCCTTGATTCTAGTTCAAATTCTTGATCCCATTAATCCATTTTTGGCAAGGTGACCTAACCTAAGGTGAAGAATTAAGGTTTGAGCTATACACAATCATAAAAAGCTTGGGCATATGATCTAGATACAAAAACAAAAAGGTCACATAAAACCCTAATAGGAATAAACAATAATTTTTAAATACAATGAATATTTCATAAAGGACAAAAGCATCTATCCATAGATAGAACCATCGATGCAAGTGTCCAAGCCTATAGAAATAATATTTCTAAAATCTAAAGATTAGATATTAAGCATTAATCTTCCTACTTCCACCTCTGTACATCTTAGATCTACCTGCACATTTGTAAATAAGTTAAGTAATATATCTTCTTTGTGTTGTAATTATTAGATTATTAATTGGCATTGTACTTTCTATATTTGATAATTTTACAGATTTAATATATTGTGTTATCTAAATTAATTTAATTACCCTACTTTAGAATAGTTTATTGGTCCATTTGATTAGGCTATTCCACCCCTTTAATGCACAAATCCTAAACAGGGTTTAAAATCCTTATTGTATGACATTGTGTGACATTATTGTGTGTTATGATTATGTGCCTATTGAGCTTGATTAGTGGTTCCATGATCTTCATCATGTACTTCTAGGGCATAATATACTTTAGGGATACTTACATTACTACATGCCTCAATGTTTTATATATCTAGACATGATAGTTATGTACCTCATATTCAATATGTTATGTACAAGCTTCAAATGACAATTGAAATTATATGATGGCATAATTTTTAACTTGATGACATAATACTATATGAGCATATCTTTATCATGATACAATTAAATCTTCTTTTGAGATAAGCGACTTGCAGGCTACATCCTTTATCTCAAAAGGGGGGCATAATAATGTAATTTATTTACATATTCACACCCCCATGAATATATTTTGGACATAATACATATTAAAAAATATAAATTATAGGTTTTAAAAGGTTTAAATTAATGTAAAATCAGATTTTATAAGAAAAATATAGGTTTTAAAAGATTCAAAATAGTTCAAAAATCAAGCACATGACATTTATTAGAAAATTCATATATATTCTAAGGGCATATGACATGCACATGCACTCAATTTTAAAAGACTCAAAATATATAATTATACAAACTTGAATACATGTGTATGGGCATGTGTAAAATAATTATAAGATCGAAGTTACAAATAAAAAATAGGGTTATAATTGAACATATATGTGCATAGTATTCTATATCATTTTGGCATTATTAAAGGGGATGATACGCATTCATATTCAAAATTATTCAAATTTGTGAAATTAAAACTTTTGAATTTCAAGATTCAAAGTTTCAAAGTGAAAAATGGAATATTTTAAGATTTTTCAAAGTTTCAATATTCAAATTGAAAGGCAAAATATTCATTTCAAAGTAAATTATATGAGCAATGCAATCATGATGGGGGTATGAATATTATTCATTATATTTATATCATAAAAGTATAGAATATACATCCATAAAAATAGTGTGATTCAAATATATTTTCATGATGTAATTTCACATCTAATGACACTCAATGACCTTGGCATAATTTCTAGTGAACCTAGCATGGTTTCACCTTTTGGGGTTTGGTACATTGGGCACTATTCCTTTTTTCATAAGAGTTAGAATGATGCATATTTACAACTCAAGAGTTTGATTGGTTATTAAAATCTATAATTTGATAAATCTCAATTCTCCATGGCTAAAATTATCCAAATGCTTCAACAAGGGGGCATAACTCTCCATATTTAGTTATAGGTTATAGGGAAAACTGGTTTCATGTAGATATAGGTGTACTCATTATTTTATCTCTTTTAAAATTTTCAAATTTCAAAGTTAAATTTTTTTAAATTTTGAAAACACATAAATGATTTCTTCATGAGTTATTGTAGTATTTTGCTTGCATAATTAAACTATCATCTCAAAGGCAAAGTGTGTTGTACACACTCAAGTTCAAATATTTCTCCTTTACTCTATCTATTTAACTTGAGAGTAAAATTGGGATGGGTAGAGGTGGGAATGGGTGGCGGGGCGGTGGGAGGGAGAATGTAAATACACAAATTTGGTCATAGGTACTTGAAAAATGTTAATTATTGACATATACTAAACCACATGATTTTAACTCAATTACATTACTCTTATTTTCCATTCCTCTAATCTATTCATCTATATGTGGGATTGACACTTTGTTTATCATTAATATTACACAAATCTCAAAGTAAAATTATCAAAAAGTCTAAAATAAACTTTATATTGTCTCATTAAAAGCACAATTATCTCTGATCTTTCAAGATAAGTATGTTTGAAGCAGACAATAACACACTATGCCCTTATCCACATAGGTTGGTTTCATCCCACACCAAATAATGATTAGTTTCTAAAATTCAAAAATCCTTTTGGGTCTTCCCACATGTTTCATAAGGTCAACTAAATGAAAATTTCAAAAGATTAGTTTGTGAATACACATCAATAGTCATTTATTTAGCTCACTTGTCATTCACTACTTTCAAGCATATAAAATTATACACATTAATCATATATGCCATATCCTACCAAAATTATGCATCATATATAAGGAGTATTCATAAGACAAGTTGAGATACCTCTGATGCATGTCAATATATATCATTTCCATGTATTAAATCCATTTTTTATGTGGCCTTGATTTACCTCAGATTATTAGATACGTAGATAATAATCAATTATCAAGGAGGTGATTGAGGTTATCTTAACCCATTACATTTCACTCTTTTTCTTACATGTTTTCAAGCTATCAAAGTGACCTTAAGGTTCCAAATATAAAATAAAGTAAACAATGATTTTTTCAAGATAAAACCCCTAAATGAGATATATTATATTGTTTAGCATTCATAAGCATAATAGGCATAGTGATAAGTCCTTATACATATTCAAATAGGACACACACGTAGTCAATGGGATTAAGAACATTGTGTCATTATCATCCTACACCGAATGTGTATAGGTATATCCTCTAATCCTAATTCTAATGTGCCACTTCTATATTCCTAATATCTCTATCTTTTTCTGTATGTTATATATCATAAAAAACCTAAATGAGTCCATAGTCAACAAACTAGAATGCACTATGTTGTTGTACACTTATAGTGAAACTATCTAGATTTTATTTCTAGTTTTGTTCTTAATACTGAGCTTGCACAACTATCTCTTCTTCTAATTTTCATAGTCAAACAATCAAAATAGTCAATAGAGGTCTTTGTGCAAGCTAATTTCTTATTTTTTTCCAAAAATAGTAACTTCCAATGTTTATCATCTTTATCAAAATAATAATTTTTAATTAATATACATCTTTAGTGTTATGATATCTCTAGTTTTACACCTATATAATCATATAACACTATCTTTATTAATTTAGTGTTTTATTAAAAATAGGGTAAAATAGATGAGGATGAAAGAGGGAATATGAAGAGGTAAGAGACTCTTCTATAATGTTTTTATCTTATGGGATTGCCTCAATGGTGAAAGATGAAAACTCTTTAGCAATATTAGTAGCAAGATTATCATATGTTATAAGTTTTTTAATTTTTCATTGATAAGTTACAATTATTTAGTGACATAAAAGTTGAGAATCACCTAAAGCATGTAAATCATAAATGTCTAAATAGATTAGTTGTTTGTATCACAAGGATGAAAGCTTTGTGTTTAACCACATTATTAGTAACATCCAATGTCAATAAAAATATAAAGTAATGATGTAGCCATAAGGATTGGTGAGGACACATCCTGCTTTGACTACTTTAAGGTAATTGGGTCCATTAAAATGGAGTTATAAGTATCCTCATGAAAATTAATGAAAACCTTGGGTAGTTATTCTAAGGTATGTTTTGTATAGGTTTTAGACTTATACAATACAATTTGAGGTTCTTATAGGGATTAAGACTTGAGATCATCCATGAAAATATTGAACTATCTATTAAGGGTAATAGCTTAAACTATGTCATCGATCAAGAGGTCATCCTCATCTAGGAGAATAACTTGAAGGTGTTTTCAAGTTAGAATAAGTGTATAAATAAGTTGATTAGAAATCACTTGGCCTTTGAATAATTTTTTAGTAATAGTCTTGAGGTTAAATGCCATCAAAATTACCATCCACTGCCCATTTGATCTTGAATCAAGAAATCCTTATAAAAGAAATGGTAAATAGGGTCTAAATGGACTATGACATAAGTGGTATGATCACGTATGTAATGCCAAAGTATTCCATTAGTGAAGTAAATTATGAGTCAATCATGATCCACCTTAGTGTAGCAAGTCTTGTCATCTACTAGAGTGTGGCTAATGTAATAAATATAATATTCATTTATGGACACATCTTATTCTGAAAACTTTGACCTAATGAAAATAGGGTTTGAAAATTTATATAAGATGAGAGGGTGATCACTATAATGTTTTCATATAGTAGGAGGCTGATGTAAGGATTTATTCATTTTATAAAAATCTTGTTGACAAGCATCAATCTACTCAAGCTTAACACCTTTCTTGAGAATAGAGTCTGTCAAATGTGTATGGTAAGCCAACCTAGGAATAAATCTAAGGATTGACCCAAGTTTCTTAAGGTAAGTGCAAATGTCAGTAATGGATCGAGGTATAAACATATTAATAATATATTTGATCTTCAAATGGTCCACATCAATATCTCATCAAGAGACCAAGAATCATGATTTTTTCTTAGAGGTAACACCAAAGACACACTTATTAATATTAAGCTTAACTTTGTATTCAATAAGGCAATCAAAGATGATATTTAAGTCATGAATATGGTTTTTGTGATGCTTGGATTTGGATATAAGGTCATCCACATAGGTTTAGATTATTTTTTGAATGAGATCATGAAATATGTGGGCCATTTCATGTTGGTAAGTTTCCCTAACATTTTAAATTCCAAAAGACATCTTAACATGTTAATATGTTCCCCACTTGGTAGTAAATGTAGTCTTATGTTTATCTTCAGGGGTGATGTGAATATATTTATACCTTTAAAAACTATTAATAGGGAAAGCATCTCATATCTAGCTGTGGAATAAAAAATGGAATCTATGAAAGGGAGAGGAAAACTATTCTCAGGTCATGCTAAGTTAAGATTATGAAAGTCAATACCAAGGCAAATGACCATAGTGACTTTCCTATGAACATGTACTATGTTGGAGACCCAATTAGAGTAATCATTGGGTTTAATAAACTTAGCATCTATGATATTAATAATTGATTTTTGATAAGTGGTAGAAACCTCATAATGGAATTTTTGATTCTTTTATAAAATGCATTTTTCGTTTGGATAGGTCATTATGTTATGGACAATGATACTAGGATCAATATCAAACATATCCTCATATGACCAAATAAAAGCCTCATGATATGTATCAAAAAATAAACTATAGTTTTCCTTCTCCTTACGGTAGATATCCTTAGAGATAATAATGGATTGAGTGTTTTTATATGTATTGAAGTTGAATAACTAAGTTTCCTCAATAAGAATTGTATTTATGTCTTGGAAATGAAATGGTGTGGGAGTAAACTTGGAAAGGGGATCAATCTTAGGATCAACAACAACAAAACAAATACTATAGTGAGGAGAATTATTCTCAAAGTGGCCAAACGTGTGATTTTAGTGTGGAAGCTTATGTTCTATTGCATGAAGGAGTTCTAAAATGAATTTTTCACTAGGAATTATATGTAATAAGCCATAATACTCAACATAAACCTCAAGAAAGATCAAACAAATATTACCTTTTCTATCAAATTCTAAGTGGATTTGTCTCATATAGTGGTTTTGGCATCTAGGATAATTTGATAATCTTAGAGAGTTGTTTGAATTTTGTTTTACAATATCATCCTAGACAGAACAATCTAGTAAATTAGATCTAGTCTGAACTATATTGGGTTGGTCGATATAGTTAGTAGAAACATGTTTGGATTTTATTTTACTAGGCTTGCCAATATAGTTAAGTGAATTACAATTATAAAAGTTGATATAGTTATAATCGGAAGTAAGATGAATTAAAATCGTATTTCCATTTTTAGGATCATGGTTGATACTATTGGAAAAATTAGGGGATGCTAATAAAATTATATCGACATTCTACAATATTTGGCTGATACAATTGGAAGACAATGTTTAAACTATATTAGCACTCTGTGTTGGTTGGATGATAAAGTTGGAATATAAAATTGGAACTACATTAACACTAATAGTTAATGATAAATGGTATAATTGAATATATCTAGATGATTTTTCACTGTATTAGGTTGGTCGATACAATTGAAAGGATGAGAAAATTTCTAAACTATATTGGGTTGGATGATATAGTTAGAAGGAATATAAATATTTTTAACTATATCATATTATATGATACATGAAAAAGGACTAGAAATGTTATGAGCTATATCAGGTTGACTGATACATTTATAAATGTTAGGAAACTTAGAAATTTATTGAATAACCCAATGAGTGTTTTCTAATGGTGGGTTAATAAGGATAACATGGCCTTCAAGTTAAAATGTATCTTCTTCATTACTAAGTAGACATCCCAATTAAAATCATGAATATGAGAAATATATTTATGGTAATGAAGCACATTCAAGTTCATTGATTGAGCTTGGGGAATTATATAATCAACATCATAGGATGGGTAAATATTACAAGTGTGTGTGAGTTATTGATGATTTTTAATTTGAAGTATATTTAGCAGATATACCAAATTAAGTAAAGGTATGTAGGGAAAGTGATAAGGGATCCTAAAAGAGTTTGTCCATCCCAAGGTCATTGCATATGAAATAATTTTCATATAGAAATTTTCATTATCATCACAAGGAGGTGGGCTTTCAGTATCATCATGAAATGAGGGAAGGGTCATATCTTATGGAAGGAAAAATAGAGGAATTTATTCTTCTATGTAAGGAGATAATCTATTAGATTTACAAATAGTTTGAATTTCATTGGGTTCATCATCATCAAAGTCAAAAAGAGTGACATGCAAATCAAGATCCATGTTAAAGAACTTAGGAAGAGGGGGACTATTAATATGAGGAATGGTGATGTAATATTTAAATGTAAGATTATATAATTTTAGGTCCCATGGGTTGGGATCATATTCATGTTTAGTGCTTAGCATTATGGTTTAAATTAATGCATTGGATACTAAAATAAGTGATATCTCTCATATCATGATTTTAAGGATGACCTAAAAAGAGATTATAAGATATTAGAAGCTATAATATCAAAATATTAGTGCACACTATTTTGGGTCCAATAGTAAGATGGAGCCAAATGAAACTAAGAGGTGTTTGGTTGGTCTTATCAAATCCATGGCATGTAAGTCTAATTTTTTGAGGTTATCTTTGGAATATCCAATTTTTTGGATTACCCAAAGGGATGTAACATTGATCCCTAAACCTTAATTCACTACTAATTTCCTTATGAGAGTGTTGTTGATTATGATTATAATAAATAGAGGTGGATCACTAGCTCAAAAAATAATTTCATTATTGATCATGTCATCCTCAAGAATCTCAATGGAAATATTATTAGAAGGAGGAGAATGAGATATGGTTTAAATGGAATGAAATTTAGAGGTATAGGACCTTCATCAGGTTGAGAATATGGTTTAGAATCACTAGATGGGGATTCCTATATGTCTTGCAATTTTTGAATGATAAATTTCTGATGATAGGATGATGTCCTTATTAGTTCCATTAAATTAATCTTGAGAGGCATGGAGTTAAGATCATTTACAAATATCCATTGTGATTTTGGGTTAGAACCATAATGATACTTAGGTTGATTTTATATTTAAATTTAGGAGGTAAGGTGGTAGGATAGTTTTACATGTTAGGTTGACACTCTAGTGGTGGATCAAGCTCATCATTATGTATCAAATTAAAATAAAAAGAGTAATGGTATCCTTAAGTTTCATTTCATAAGAAGAATGATTCTTAGGATCGGTATCGATATATTTTTGAGTGAGATTATAATATTAGATAACTTTGGCCACATTCAACTATTGAGAGTTAGTGTAATAATGATCATAATCGACATCAGTAGCACAAATGTATTTGTTATAATGTTTTGTATTAAGATTAAAAATGTGAGGGGGTTTTTAAGATTTTTTATTTTGAGGTTTAGATTGGTTCTTAGAAGTTTTTTGATGTTATTGATGGAATTATTTGGTAATAAAGTCATGATTAAATCCCCCCCCTCCCCAACATGAGATTTACAAAAAATTTATGAAGTGCATGACATGTCTAATGGGCGTCAACAATATTAGCATGGAACCCAGAATTTTTTCAGGGATTGTTCCATGGTGATGGGAAAGAAGCATGAATGTAAGGTCTAGATGGTGATAATAACTTCTTAAGCTCTTTCAAACTAAAGGGAAGGTGGGTGGGAATTTGATTGTTTTTATTGGAGGATCCCATTTTAGGATAGGGAGGCTTATTTTGAAAGGAATTAACATTGATTATGTTTGTTGACATTTGAAAATAATCTTTTTTGGTCTTTTGAGATATTTCAAATTGAGTCATGAAGAAATATTGTTTTATTTCTTACTTGAAGGCCTATTATAAATTTTGACGAGAGAAGATCCTAACTTTGTATTGAATAGGGGCCTTAAGAGCGGTAACAAATATTTCAAAGAGATTATCATCACTCATTTATGGTTTGATCTATGCACTAAAGATTTCCATCATTTGATGAAATAATGTGGAGATTATTTAATAATTTTCCTAGCGTTAATGAGGTTGCTAAAACTATTCTCAGAAGGCTCATTATGTTAGAATTCCTTAAATAAAGCATTGATTAAATCCTCTAGCTGTGTAATAAAATGTCTAGGAAATTAGTTGTAACATTCTAATGCTTC
Organism: Torreya grandis; assembly: GCA_037957365.1. Taxonomy (NCBI): domain Eukaryota; kingdom Viridiplantae; phylum Streptophyta; class Pinopsida; order Cupressales; family Taxaceae; genus Torreya; species Torreya grandis. The sequence goes on along the minus strand of JARHVA010011177.1, from coordinate 56,417 downwards.
CCCAACAAAGTTTTTAGTTAGAAGTTTGGAAGTATCATAGATGTTAGTTTTAATCCATTCCTTATAGTTTTTTCTAAAATATTTAATATGTAAGGAAAGATCAGTATTCACATCATACGTGATGGTTGGAGAAATGCTTCCAATATCCATAGACACAATGAAGGGAGCTAAGGGTTATTTTTTAAGATTTTTAAGCATCATATTTTAAATTGGAGGTCACTTGGAATCTAATTTTCATTGGCATATCTAAGAGGTGGAGTAGAATAATTTTCATTTGGTTGATTCATGATGACTTGATGAGCTTGATTAACAAATTTTAAGATATGATTTTGCATTTGAAGGATTTGACTACTTCTATAAGCTTGCATAAAGGATATTTTATGAAAAATTTATGCAAGGACTAGTGAAGTATCATGAAAAAGATTGGAATTACTAGTAAGATTTTTATTGGAATTAGGTGGAGGATTCCAAACATTGGTGTTGGGAGGAAGGTTCCCAAAATTAGTGTTGGTTCCCCAAATAATATAGTAGGAAGAAATTTGTTAATATTATCATTCTTTTTGGGGGTATAAATAGTTTTATCATCAAGATTATTAATAAGCTAATTAAGAAATCCTAGATCTAAATTTTAGCTGATTTGAACCATGTTACATTCAATAGATCTAGGTTTAGATTGAGATAAGTTACATCATGAGGAATTACCATCAATGGTAGATAAGACAGGAATGAAAAAGAACAAACCCATGTATAATATGAATGGATTGAGATTTTATAAAAAGATCCTAAGAGGAGACATCATGATGAAAAATGAAATAGTAAGGTACGAAAAATAATGGATAATATAAAAATTATCAAGAAAGTATCAACCTTACTGATGCAGTTGAAAGTATAGGAATGTAGAAACTATATCAGGCTAACCGATGTAGTTGGAACAAAATTGAGAAATAAAAATATATATCAAGATAGATGATAAAATATAATTGTTAACAAATTTTTTTATTTGGATAACTGATACCATTGGTGAAGACATAAAAATATATTAAACTTGTTGATACAGTTGGGAAAACTACAAAACTATATCAGGTTGGATGATATAGTTGCAAAAGCACGAAAAAATATATCAAGATGACCAATACAATTGGGATAAAAGCTTCACTAAAATGTATGATTATGCTAAGTATCAAAAAGGAAAAATGTGAAAGTGATTCAACTAGAGGTGGGATAAAATTCATGTCAAGTTCACTAAAATGTGTGCATGGGTAGGATGACTTGTAACAATCCTCTTTCTCTCAATAGATTAGGATACAAAAAAGTTCATAACAATATAACACATGTATATTTAGAAAAATAGGTAAATACCTAAAATAATCATAGACCTAGTAGAGGGTAATCTACACTCAAATGTTAAGAGGAAATGGTTATAGATCTTAAGCCTTTAACATGGGGTATAACTCTCAATAGGGATCAAGATAGATAAGTGATTATAATAATGATAAAAAATGGTTATATCAAGGATATAATAAAGATAATTCATGCAAGGAACTGGGGTAACCTATATCTATGATGTTGGCCCAAAGGTAAAATAACTGTGAAATACATTACGAATAAAGTGTTTGAAAAAAAATATTATATTATATTATGTTGGTTTATTATTTACAATAAAGGTAAAAGATTATATAGATTTTAATGATGGTTTCAGGATCTAATTAATTCTCGTGAACCAACTTACAAGCTTATTTAATTAAAACATTATTAACCTACAAACAACAAAGTAAATAAATAAAACTACTTTAGATCATACGACCCAAAAAACTCCCCCTTGATCCAAAGGGATATAAAAGATGAAAGAATAGGAGAAATGACTTTGAATTCATTAAAGAAACTCTAAAGTAATTACAACTAGTACACTGTACATCTTAGTACTGACCAAAACTGATGTCACTCTATAAATAAGCTTGCCCTATGAGTTGTGGCATAAAATACAGATAAACATGATCAAGGCCTGCTTATCCCCTATGATTATTATACCATACTATAGTAAAACATTATCAAGGCCTATCTAACTACATCGATCCACATAAGGCTCCACCTAGAGGCCCATCAAAGTGACCAACCCATACTCTATATGGCACATCTTTCAGATGCCCAACAAACACTAATGACCTTTGCTCACCATTATTGGTGCTATCAACCCCTATCAACTCGTACTGTCACCAATGACTGATCAAAGACCTACCAATGTTATATCTTCTCCCCCTATTAGGTGAGAGGTGATAATTTGTGTAATGAGAGAAACAAAATAAAATAATCATGCCTCCTCCATGTCATGAATATTAGGTATAGAAAGCCAAAAAAAGAACTAAAATAAGCAAACTAATGCTACCAAAATTTCCATTCAAGCATTGAACCCAAACTCTGAGCGAATAACTAATTGGAGAAATGGAATAGTCCTCTAGCCTCCAACAGATTCTCCAACTAGCATTTTGACACTTAAAATTTACCAATTACAAGGATCCTAAAGGACCTGTAAATCATAAGATGCTATCTGATAGTAAAAGCATGAGGTGTCATAAAAATTGTCATTTTTAAGGTGTTGATTTCTAATGATAATGTAATTTTATACATCATTAAATAGATTTGTCACAAAAAAACATATATGAAAGCTTTAAAACAAAAAATAAACCATTATGTTATATTTGTAATGTCTACAAACCTATAGTTTGATTGGTCACATGACCACCTTTGGACAAAATAGTGACTGACCACAAAGATTACAACCAATGTCACAAATGTTACACAACTTACACCCTTGTATCACTGAGTAAAAATAGGATATTTTAAAAATATTCCTTTTAACTAAAAAAGGTAGTTGGAGGGTTTTAACCTTGTAACCTCCCCTATTGACAAAACTTTGTTCGCCAACTCCACTATAATCAATTTGGAAATATTAAAGGAAGATTTTTATTTTTAACTATGTTTTCTAATTTTCAAAAAATAATATATATATATATATATATATATATATATATATATATATATATATATATATATATATATATATATATATATATATATATATATATATATATATATATGAATGTAAAATTATTTCACCTAGATATTCACTAGGTTAAAACTATGGCTTGATTTTAGTGGGACCCACTATAACATGAATATTAAAATATTAGAGTTATGAAATATATTTATCCATTATACTTATGCTCTTCTTCTTGGCATGCTCTAGGATAAATGCCAAGATACTGTATCAATCACCATTTTTGTTCATATTTCAATTCAAGAAGTCATAGGTTTGATATGGAAAAATAGAGGCTTGGTAGATATCAATAACAAATAAAAGGACATAGATTAATATTTTGAACAAATAAAGGACTATTATTGTACCAAGGATGCCATTTCTAAGACCATAACAGTGACCTGTTTATCATCAATCATAAGACTAGCTTTTATTTGCCTTTTAAAGAACTTCTATGTCTATTTTGGGTGCCACACACTTGCTTGGGATTAAAAAAGCATTCGATTTGCATAGATAATTTAAAAAATAACTAAGTATTCAATCCATTCGAACTAGCATATAAACTTTGTCAATCCACTCCTCTAGATCCTCTTTTCCCCATCCATTGAGTGATAGTTCTTTAGTTGATGTTACCTTGAAACCTCCTGCCTTGTCCTCTACCCAGGACTCCACCCATATCTTGTATAATTTAGAGATAATGGTTTTGGTAACCTTGCTATAGACTATTATAGAATCATGTTTGTCCTTCCTACTTCATGTTGTATTAGCCTTCACATTTCTCAAGGATTCTTTCCCAATTTCGAGTCTTAATAATTATATACTAGGAAATCCTCCAAAAAAATGATGCACATGTTGTCTGATTGAGGTCATCCAATTTGTACTGGTGTTTAACATAGATTTGAGAGTACAAAAAAAAATTAAAATCTTCAAAGATTCATACCATAATTTTTTTTGCCAACTTCTGCCAAATGCTTAAAAAATTCTTCAATCCTCCTCTTCAGATATCCAAGCTTTGATACCACTATTGGCCTAAGGGTAAAATAATTGTGAAATTACATTACAAATAAACTATTTTAAAAAAATATTATATTGTATTATCTCATGTTATTATTTATAATGAAGGTAAAAGCTTATATAACTTTTACTATTGGTTGCAAGATTTAACTGATTCCTGTGAACCATCTCACAAGCTTATTTAATTAAAACATTATTAACCTAAAAGTAACAAAGTAAATAAATAAAGCTACTTTGGATCATATGACCCAACATATGATAGCTAAAAGTACTAAAATAACAAGAAAATAAGTGGCACAATGGTCAACCAATGGGTAATCTATGCAACCTAAAACGATAGATGGCAAGATTAAGCAACCCTATTGATATACCAACTTATTTTATTTAAATAGGAGCATAAGAAAGGATAAACAACACATCTACAATAGAAATGAACAAAGCAATATCTAACCTACTAAGTAAATAAAGGAAAGAGAGTAGGGATAGAGATACTTACCTTTGAGTGGAATCATCGGGGCCTCAATCTCCCCCTTTAGATATAGTAGCACTTTGGTAGATATGTTTATAGATTGAAGACCTTAAATGGAAAGAAGAAAAACTATATATTTTTATTTTGGGACTCCAAACACTAGGACATCTCCTCAAAATGACTCCTCTTTAGCTTCAAATACCATAAGCAAAACTAGACATCCAAGATAAGACTCTAACCTCTAACTCTTCTTTTTACTACTTAAGAGTAAAAATGTGAGCACAAGCAAAGAAAATGAGTGTGTTATATGGTTTAATAATGAAATGTGACCCTTATATATACATATTAAATACTTATAAATGACCTTAAACTCTAAGCCAACAATATCAACTACGTTGATATAGTCAAAAAGATGTTGGTTAACATAGTATTGTAGCAACTAGGCTGATACAATGCAATTCACAAAGACATGACTCACAACTATATCAACTAGATTGATACAGTAAAGGGAAAGATAAGTATGAATCACATTAATTAGTTTAGCTAATACAATAGGAATATAGGTTGGCTATAAATATTAAACAAAAAATAGATAGACATGTAAGATAGAAAGATACTCAAAGGAGGTTTGACTAATAGTGATTAAGGTATGAAAAATAGTATGCAAACATCTCTTACAAAGTACCACAAGGTGCTCCCACTCCATTATTTATGCACCCTTTATGTTGTGCACTCAGGGACATTGATATTATAACAAGCCCCTACAAAAGAAACTATCAGTAAAATGATATAGTAAAAAATATTAGTTGTATACAGTTAGGGTTTAATTCAAACTCAAATAATAATATAAATATTATAATACCATTCTTATCTTTATTTTAATAAGCTACACTTGTTTTATTTAGTGACCATGTTATGATTGATGTGAATTTTTTGAGTCTAATAAATATATGACACCTTGTGCAACTCTATAAAACATGTATTAGCATTTAAAAGTATGTACTTGTTTATAATTAAATATAAGGGGGTAAAGTGGATAAGATATGAAGTTGGAATAAACAAAATGTCAAGAAATGGTACTTGCAATGAAGTTATTTGTCAGGCATTGAGTTTTAGAGATAAGTTGACTTTGTTAAGAATAAAGATATGTAATTCCTACTAAGATATTAAAATTTCAACTTGCTCTTTGACAATACAATCCCTTAGACTATGCATGAAAGAAAAAATAATTAAGACCTATATGTTAATTATATCTACCTAAACTTGAGGGGATTGTAATTTATTCTTTTAATATAGTACCCTAATGTATAAGGATCAAAGTAATAATTTTGTATGTGCCACTACATGAGATCAATAATCAAAACCTATCCTATTAATTAAGACTTGGTCCATGGTAAAGCATCATGTGATAACAATATGAAGGGTTAATAACTTATCAAGGTAGATAAATGCATTTTCCCTATTGTGCATTTTATGTAGGCATTAAAGACAAGAAAATAGTTAATAATTTATTATAATACATTGAGAATATATTTTATTAACAAGTATACTAACATATTTAATCAAATAAAATAAAAACAATTAGGTTGCATTTTTAATGCAATTTTCAGCATCTGATAATGAATGGTTATACTAGGTACACCGATATTCATATATTGGGAAGATTTAGGAATGGGTTCCATATTATCCTTTATAAGATTTGTCACAAACATTTGTATCATTACATTTAAAATCATTATTGGATTCCATGGATATGTCATTACATAATTTAGAATTATCTTTGCATTTTTTTCTAGAGAGGAAGGAATAACATCATGGGAATTAGCATGTATATCATCTATTCATTGATTTATTGTATGTTCTTTCTTAGGTGGAATTCTACAAACATCAAGAGGGGAATTAATCAAGTCATTATTACTTTATTCTTTTTTTATTGTTTAATTAATAACAAATTACATGGAAGGAGTAGGAGAATTGATTTTAACATTATTTTATTCTTATTCTACTACACTAGATGCATCGTTAACATATTTCCTTCATAAAAATAGACTCCATTTACATGAGTAGTATCATTAATCAAACAAGATTGATAATTGTTACATTAATTAGTATAATAATTAGGCATGGCATGGGAAAATAATGTGAAATCTATGGGATGATGGCTATTAGGAGTATTGGGTTACCCATTCATTTTTAAGTTAATGAGCCCAAAGACAAAAATAAATGCTAACACTTAGGCTACCCCTAAGATACATGATAAACATAGAAGTAGGGGAGATTTATAAATAAAATCTAAAAATGAAATCTGAACATATAAATTTAAAACCCTTAATAAAGTATTAAACCCTAAAGGTATATATATGGAAAAAAAAATGGTGACTTCAGAAGGGTCAAATAAAGATCCAATCATTCCATAAAATAATGAGGAATTTTTTGAAACAAACGCATATATATTTTTTTTATAAAAATCAAAATATTAATGAAACCTAAAAAGTATTTTGAAAATAGATACACCCTTCACCCTCTAGGACAAATTTAATAAAAACTATTGAAATCCTAATTTCAAAAAATTCGTAAAAAATGTTGTTAAAAAAAATAGGTTTTTGATCCAATCAATAATACTAACAAAAGATATAAGATTTTATAAAATAGATTTTTTTTAGACATATATGAACCAAGCAAGGAGGACAAGCCACAATCCTACTAGAGGAAGCCCTAATAGGAAAATATGCATAAAACCCTTTTTTTTAAAAAGAAAAGTTTTAGATTTGTGTATGTGATGAGGGGAAGTCATAAATTAGGTTTGAAGCCCTAACATAATAATCATAAACTCTAAATTTTTTGAATGAAAACCTAAGGTAACTTAGGGTTTTTTTTTTGCTCAATATAAGGATCAGGGTTTGCAATATGTTTTACTTTATTTTTTATTAGTTTGATATAACAAGATAGAAATTTTGAATTATTCATATTTTAACATATATATAAATGATACACAAATTTGAATGCTATAAAAAAATATGATTGAATAATTATATCTTACTATAAATGGAAATGACCTAAGGGATTAAGATAATTATCTTGTTTCAAGTATGTGTAGGTCTAACACTAATTACAAGTGATTGAAAGGAATGGAAATGGACCATGAGTCAATTGGATTAGGAGCTTAGGTGTTTGGATCTATTAGATGATTTCATCAGCCTCTGGATGCCTTCATCTAATGTAGAGATTTGTCTCTACTAAATTCATCCTATGAAGTTTTGACTCATTGTTTTGGTAGAGGTTATTACAACTTCTTGTAAACCATCTTCCTATGCAACATAAAATGCTCCTTATGTACAAAAATCCAAAAAGCCTCTCCTTCACTTCAGAACCCTAGTTTTACTTCTAACACTAGTTTACCCTATAAAAGAGTGGGGATTTGGGTTGAGATGACCTCAACCATTCCCCAATGAATACTTGAGCATTGCCTATATATCCAATACTCCAATGAGGGAAATCAAACCACACGTAGTTGTCCTAGTAAGGTGTATGTGTGAAATAGTGATCCTTTTATGAATGCAACATATAATCTATCTTTATACACTTGAAATTGGAAAACTTGACTTGGATTATATACTTCAAAATTTTCTAGGGCCTATTCCTTGTGACTAATTTTTGATTTGCGAGATTTAAGTTAGTCCCTTTCAATATGTAGATGTGTATTTTTTCTTTGATCAATGCTAGATATGCTAGATGGGGAAATATGTTTAGACCTATTGTGTAATTATATAGGACTATTTGGGTAACTTCTCACATCACATACATGAAAAACATATGGGCCAAGCCATAAAGGTAATTTAAATTTGTAAAATGACCATTAATTGGTGTAGGGACAAATCCATCATACTTAGATGTGTGCATAGTTTTGTAGGCATCTAAATTCTAATGGACTTGACTAAAAGGTAGGAATACTAATCTAAGGATATGGAAAAAAATTTTATGATTTTTTATAGGTTGGACATAGAGTATGGAATTCATCTAGATTTTTGATAGCAAATTGAGAAGATCATGCCCATAGAAGGCAAGTGGATAGGAGAAAAGGGTATGCAAAATCCATATGTGTATGTACAAGTTATGTGAGGTGAAGGTCAATCAATACTGACATATTCAAGTGTCTAATACCATATTCTAGTGTTTACGCCTATGTGAATAAACATATATATGCATAATTCATGAACACCATGGAAAGTGTGGACTCTATGAACATATGTAACTTCAAGGATTTTGTGTTCACCTTAAAACCATGAATCTGCAAATTTCATGAACATTCATGACCTTAGTGACTACTAACATGACTTATGCATTTTATTTTATTTTGGGTTGCACATTATATGTGTTCTTGACATGCATCAAATCCTAAAGACTCATACGACACTCTTAGTCATAAAATCCTTAATGGAGTTCATGGCGCTGACACAAATCATGGAATATGGAGAGTTCATGGGGTGTGCATAATTAAATATCTAAAGTTTTAAAGCTCATTATAAAACATAACACTTTATTTTATAAACTACCACTGAACTATCACTTCACACTTTTTATACTAATTTTAAAACATGTCACCCAATTTATTATATGACATACATGACTGACTTTATTCCATGGCCTAATTTGCTACACATCCATGAAATAGTGAAAATAAAATGGTGAATCCATGATGTTACATGTCTATAGGATGGTGACATATATCATGATCATGGAGATTCTACAATCCAAAAAAAATAAAATACTTAAAACTATCAGTGGTCACATGGTCACGAAGACATAGATATCCACATTACATTCGACTCTTTATTTAAATTCAAAAGGTCACTATGTGTCACATCTAAATCACCCATGAACAATGTTAATTGATGACTAATGGCATAGAAGTATTTATTAATCACTACACTATGTTAAATAAAGTGGTTTTTATTAATTTTTAATTAAAACAATTTTTCAAGTCCCCTTTTGGAGGAAGTGCAAGAATAGTCATTGAGACACCATATGTTATAGATAATGATTTACAAAATATCCTATTTAAAATTAAGCTCTACACCATTTAGTTTTTCTCTTAACCACTTCACCATCAAATCACATGGACATCATGTGCTTGTCTAGGTCTTATAATTTATGAAAATAATGTTTACAAGTTTTGGATAAACCATAACAATGATAATTATAAAAAATTACATTGTAAAAAATAAAACTAATTATAATAGCCCTAAAGTCACGATCAAACAAATGTAGATTCAGTTAGTACATCTCAAATAATTTGAATTCAACTTTTGTGAGCAAAATATTTGCACAAATAATGGGTTTAGAATTTAATAGGGGCTGCACACTAAGTGAATAGTTTGCATTTGAATGAGTGATATATGATCAGAATTAGGGTTATTGTTAGGATGTTTTCTTTGCATTGATGAGCTTTTAGGTCTATCACACTACCGATCACCATGGATCTAGGCAAGAATTTTATTTATTTGCATTAATTATTGATTTTGATTGATGATTCACACTTTGGGTGGTACAGGGGTACCCTTTATTTAATGACCACCAGCTCCATCTCTGCATCTGTAGATACAAAGAAAGCTAGAACAAGCGAGCACAACCATGGCCCAAAAGCAAGTGAGGAAATTTATTTCAAAGGTCTTCCACGAGGTAATATTGATGACTCTGATTCTGTATTACCTGATGTTATTTTGGATGTGCCTAAATTTCACAAATCTTGTCATTTATTTGAAAATTTTACTTTAGTTTCTTAGTTTGTCAACCGAGTCCCCTCAAAGATCCTTCTAAAGCAATGGGTTCACAACCAATGACAAGGTCACGGTGTTAAACTTGAGGGAGTCCAAAAACCTTACAAATGGATTTTTTTGTTTCATTTTTCTAACCTAGAACACTATAAATCTATTATTAACCATGGGCCTTGGTTCATCCGTAACACTTTGGTCATGTTTTCTCACTGGACTCAGGACTTTCAAGTCTCTGAGCATGCAAAACTAAAAGTTCCCATTTGGGTTGAATTTATTGGCCTATCACTCCCCTCTTGGGTTTTATTGACCAACTCATAAAACCCATAGGATACCTCATTTTCCATGAGAAGACTAAATTTTATATGGCTCATCCTCAGAAGAGGGTTTGTGTAAAAGTTGATTTGTCCCATGATTTAAAATATTCTATTGATATACAAATTGGATTTAACCATTTTTCTCAACATGTTTTGTATATGAACTTGCTAAACACTTGATTGCAGTGCCAATCCTCAAACCACATGATCCAGGAGTGTCCTTTGATGGATCACCCTACTCCTTAGGACAAAGGTAAATATGATACCAATGATTAAAATGGAAATATTGATGGTTGGACCATCGTCACCAACAAAAAAGTAATAATAATTCTTCCAAAAGTGGTGGCAAGTCATAAAATTTGTCATTCTAGCCTACTGGTAATAATGTTATATTAACCTATGATAGCAAGGTTGCCATGGCCACCAAAGTGTCTTTGCCTATTATGCATACACCACATGCAGAGGACTCACTGGTGGAGACACCACCTTCAGTGCTTTGATCACAACCCTCTCCTAGGGTGAGTGCCCCTAAGGAAAATAGGAGCTTGGTCACTCTCAACCAAAAACATGTATTATAGTGTTCTCGTAGCCCATCTCCATCCCCTAAAGAGGAGGAATATATGGCACATAAATGGAAACCATTTATAATGATTGATTATATGCCCAACAACCCTATGTATAATAAGTTTGCTATGTTGGAAGGTCTCTCTGAGGAGAATGACATGCACCTTGATCATATCCAATGATTGTGTACTCTTGGAATGTTTGAGGTCTTACTGATCCATCGCGTAAGTATGTAGTCAGGAATAGTTGCTAGTTTTTTAGTGACATGAAAATTATTTGTTTGTAATAAGTCAAGATTTCTAGATTTCTGCTACAAACTTTAACATAGATCATTTGGTCTGGGGCCATTTGTTAGGCCATTAGGCATAACATTGGGCATGGTTGGGTCATCACTTTTTTGGCTCCAGAGCTAGCTCAGAACATTATTTTTTGGGGTTCATACCCCACGCATCGGGTGGTGTGGACCATTTTTGATTTCAACAATTGCATTATTGGGATAATTAATTTATATGCCTCCAATGATGTAGTGGAGTGAGTATCCATGTGGATATGACTAGCTGACTCTCTCCCAAATGCCCATTATATCATTTGTGGTGATTTTAATATGGTGAAGTTAGCTGAGAACAAAGAAGGGTGACTTCTAATGCGATGGTGTGATGGAGAGTGGGAGACATGGTTCTACATGCACAATAAACTTGGGGTTTTTATCCTAACCACCATCAGAGGAAGTATTCAGACTCCTCGTGGTTTGCCTACTCTAACTTCCACCAAGGGGTTGATAAGGTGCTTCAATGTCTCGATAGAGTTTTGCTTGCTAAACAAGATCTTTTTATTTTACTCCAATCAAGGACATGCCTATTTTTATCATTCTTGATACTTTTATCTCAGATCATCAACCCATTTGATTTAGTTTTAAATGGACTTTTCCTCAAGTCAAGCCCACATCCATGCAATTCTATCTCAATACTGACCACCTCAAACATGAAAGAATGATGGGGCATATTGTTAGAATTTGAAACTTAGTTCCTTGACCAAAAGGAGAAATTGGTTGGATTTTGTGGTGGTTTAAGGTGATAGGTCACACTTCCACATTTCTTCAGATATATGACAAGAAAACATCTATCTTCAGAATCCATTTTCATAATGCTACAAATTGTGAGTACATTTGTGCCTCACATGAGTTAGAGAAGGTGCCTTTTAATTTTCACCTTCAAACTCAAGTGGCCCAATAGAGGCAAAAAATTTAAATTTAGGAAACACACAAAGACAAAGGATCTCAACTGAGAACTCATATGCACTGGCTTAAAATTGATGATAAAGTGACCAAGGACTTCTTTGTTTTCCTTCTCTCTTGGAAAGCTATTGATAGAATTAAATCTATCAAGGAAGGAAATGTTAGTCTTACCAAAATTTTGGACATATTACAAGCATTTGTCCATCATTATCATGGTATTTTCTTGGCACAAGCCCCTTCTCTAGAAATGGAGGTGGCTCTCCTCCAATGTCTTCAGGTAGTGCCCTGCAAAGTTTCTAATTCTCAAAGAATTACTTGTGATAGGCCTTTATCTCTCAGTGACCTTCATGAGGCTGTTAAACAAATATATGTGGACAAAGCCCATGAATTGATGGTTTTCCATGTGAGTTTTATCAAACCCTATGGGACACTATTAGCCCTGATCTACACCAAATTTACACTGAAGCAGTTCTAACCAATTCCTTGGGAACCCTTATCAATCAGGGTAATATTAAATTCATCCCCAAGGCTGATGATCCTAAAATTATCAAAACCTAGAGACCTATTACATTTCTCAATGTCTCCTATAAGATTATTTCCAAATCTCTAGCTCTTAGGTTAATACACATTCTCCCTTTTATTATTTATAATGAACAAACATGATTCATTCAAAATAGATTCATCCTAGACAATGTCATTGTTATCTGGGAAGGTATGGAGTGGGATAGACGTTCTAATCAAAAGGCCTTGTTTGTTAAGATTGATTTTGAAAAGGCTTATGATCGCATTGAGTGGCCTTTCATTTTGGCAATGCTTCATGTAATGGGGTTTGGTCTAAAGTTTGTTTAGACTGTTAATAAGCTTTTTTAGGATGTAGGGGCTTGTATTACCATTAATGACACCTAGTCTTTTCAATTTAAGTTGCATCGCTCTATAAGGCAAGGTTGTCCTTTAGCCCCTTCATTACATGTTCTTGCAGTAAACGGTTTTAGCTATCTTTTAGCTAACTATCTTTCCTAGGATTTGGTGAAAGGCATTTCTCTCCCTTAGTCTAATCGACAACTTCTAAATGGCCATTTTGTGGATGACTCCTTTCTCACTCTCCAAGAGGAGGAACAATCCATTAAAAATGCCATGGAATGTTTACATATATTTTGTTTGGCCTTAGGATCTTCCATTAAATGGAGGAAGACTCAATGTTATAGGTAGTCTCTAGTCCCCAAACCTCGGCTTGAAGAATTTCAATGGCAGTGGATTTTATCGAGGGTGTATTTCAAATTCCTAAGCATTCCTTTTGCCTTTTGGGCATCTCCCTCTGACTTATGGGTCATATATGGTGCAACGAGTAGAAAACAAGAATTTTTTTGGATAACTAAGCCTCTGCCTTTAGCTAGTAAGTTTCAAATCTACTCTAAAGTTTTGGCCACCATGCATGTTTACTATTCCTTTTGCTGGGCCCCCTCTAATGCTACCTATAGTAAATTAGAAAAAAATTTAAGAGATTTTCTTTGGGCCAATTATGAAGGACACAAGGGATTCCAAAGAGTTGCTTGGATTATTAATTTCTGCCCTAAGGAATCAAGGGGATTGGGTCTTCTCGACATCAAGCTCTAAGGGCTATCTCTAGGGGCCAAATGGATAATTAGATGTCTCTCTGGGGATGAGGCTTGGAAGATTCTTCTTAACCATTATATTTCTTAGGGCCTTCCTTATGACAGGAAAACATGGCAAGCCCTGGGGCTTCATTATTTGTTTATTACCCTAGTGCCTATCAAAATCAAGGGGACCTTTGTTATTCAAAGTTTATGAAAGGCTTGGGAGACACTTAAGCCTCGTCTTAGTTAGGCTAGTGATGGGTTCATAAATGGCCTCTCCTTTAGCTCTCAATCTTTTTGGTGGTTGCCTTTCTTAATTTTCACAATGTTCCCTTTGCACTGGTCCCGTGGGTTAAAGAGCTATGCCTTTTCAGAAAAAGTGTAAATGTTATTAGTGACCTATTTTGTAAAAAAAGTAGGGGTTGGCTCACTTGGTAGAAACTTCAAAATAAATATCACCTAATGAATTTAGATGTAAAGGCTATTGCAGAAATTCAAGGTTTCATACTTGATGAATATTTGCATAAAATTGGAGTTAATTATTTTGTTCCTTGGTGGAGGGATTGGCAATGGCCTATAGCCACCCCTTTCACTCGATACACTCCTTGGTTGGGATATCAATTATTGGCTCCATTGTATGTTCCAATTGATATGCTCAATATCAGGTAGAATATTCATTCCTATAAAGGGATCTGGGCAAGGTGTTTCAACATAGAGTGGTTTGCTTCTATTGATCCCAAAAAAGCTCATTTTTATGGTGCCTTCTCTACTAGGGCTTGTCAATGGGTGATTGAATCAAACATTTGGGTGTGCCTAACCCCATCTATTTGGCCTACCATCAACTAGAAATAGCTAAACATCTCTTTTGATTTTGTCCCCATGCTCAGTCTGTGTGGCGTTGGATCCATTCCCTTTTCCAACCTTTTCCCATGGAATTCTTCATGTGGAAGATGGCTCTCTTGGGGGACTCAGCTATGTTGCCTGATAAATATAATCTCTTTTGGCAAATCTTTCAAGCTGACATTATGTTTCAAATTTGGAAAGTTAGGAACTATGTTTGCTTTAATCATGAAGAGTTGGAACGTAATTTTTGTGTTTCTAACAAAATTACCATTCTCTCTAATGTCACTCTTCAGATTCAAAGCCAAATAAATGAAGTCTAACTACAGCTCAACCACCTTCAATATTTTCTTGATCATTGGGGGAACACCCCATGTGGGGTTAGCTAGGAATCTCCTGATCCCCCATGAAATCCTTCACCTCCTGGGGATGAGGATGTGGGCCAAGGTGGCAATGATCCAAAACCAGATACAAGAGCTATTCTCCATGTCGATCACCACCTCGTTGGCCTTCTCCTCATCGTGATGGTCAGAGTGGTTCCTCTTGCTCTAGTGGTGATGGTGGGGGCTAAATAACTCCTCCCCCATCCCAAAATGGTGTGAACAAAGGCTGGGGTCTACCTCTACCTCCTTAAGGCAAATTCCCATGCCTGACTTTGGCTATTTCCCTTGAAATAAATCAAACCGAGACTTTGGATGAAAACAAAACTCTAGTTGGGAGCCCTTACTTGCTGATGGAGATCCTTCAGCCATGGGAGGATGGGGTGATAAGCCTCCAGGTCTGTCGTCTACTCCGTCTCCCCCAATGTCTATGTTTGTTGTTGTTGTATAAGTGTTCTTGTTAATAATATTTGTACTTTGGTTTCTTTGCTATGTTGGTATGTGATGTGATGTAATTGTTTTCATTGTGGTCACTTTATGATCACTTTTTATGACTTTTCCTGAGAGGTTTGTTGTAACCCTCAATGTGGACTTACTTGTGGGGTGTGAATTTTCGTCCCATTTTTTATATTATTAATATTGTATCATATCTTATTTTATATTAATATATAAACACTTTTCAATCAAAAAAATGAAACACACACACACACACACACACACAAATTTGATGGTTAATGCAATTTTAAGAGTCTAATAAATGAAATACATTTACAATGCCCTTAGATTTTATTTCACATAATATTAAAAATTACAAAACAATTTATATTCCTATAAGTGATAAAGACAAACAACACCATTACACAACATCGACAACAATTATATTCCATTGCATCTAAATAAGTTTTTCATTGTTGTAACCTCTTTATATTCCATTCATGTTTGATGCCACCCAATAGACCCTCCCCATACATGTGATCATGAATTATTCAAAAACAAATTTTAAATTTTTTCCATCCATTCATGATGTTCATCACCCAACACACCCTCCTTATACATGTAATCATGAATAATAAAAAATAGATTTCAAAACTTTCCCATCTATATATGATATCCATTTTTTCTTTATTTCCCTATCAATGTGACCATTGCAGCTTTGGGTGTAATTGCTAGTAAATATAATAAATTTAGAATTTTGTCATATATCATTTTATATATCTTTTCTTATATATCATTATGTTAGGTGTAATTTACAATTATAAATGAGAGTGATGGTGGATTGTAATGTCTATGTGATATTAATAATTAATAGTCAATTTTAAATTTCACATCTATTTGATTACCATATAATACTATTAATTTTAAATTTGACATCTATTTAATTTTCATTTAAAATTTTAATTTTCTTTTAAATTTAGAAAAATCTGTCAAAATATATATCTTAAACATAAAATAGAGTTTGAAAGTTGTTTTTAATTCTACATAAAAATTTGGAATACCAGAAATTTGATGTATACCATTGTACATGCACGCATTTCTTTTTTCAAATAACCCGTACGTTTGGAATTGAAAATTATAAGTGCCCTTCTAAGCATCTGCTGTTTTTTAACCAATTTATCCGAGTTTAAATTCACAAATAGGCAAATGACATGTATTTCAATCAACATTAAAAACCTGCAGCGGAATCAAAGAATAAATCAGCTTCTGATTTAGTTTAATTTCACAAATAGACAAATGGCATGTTTTATTTCAAACAAGATTAAAAAACTGCAGCTGGAATCAGAGAATAAATCAGCTTGTGATTTAGAGGCGTACTGATAATCAGTTTCCTTAATCCGAATTGAATTGTGAATATTTGAATATTGGGAAATGTGTTCAATGGAGGAGGAAGATTCACAATTGAATGGAATTAAGTATGGTAGCGTTGATGAATGGAGTAGAGGTGGGTGTGATTATGATGCAATTGTTGTTGGTTCTGGATATGGGGGATCGGTTGCTGCTTGCAGACTTTCTCAGGTCGGCCTGAAAGTTTGCCTGCTTGAGAAGGGAAGAAAGTGGGAGGCAAAAGACTTCCCCACAAATACTTTTCAGGCAATGCTTGCTACCAGGGTTGAAACTCCAAATTTCGGATGCTATGGAAGCAAAAGTGCACTGTTCCAGGTGGGTTTTCATGACAGGGAGTTGATTATCATTCAAAGGCTGCGTGTCAGGTTCTTTTAAGTCAAATTGGTCTGTAGGATCTATCAAAGTGTATCTAGAAGATTGTTTCCATGGACATCATAGATTCTTTAAACTTGTATGGTAGTTTAGATTTAAGATTGTCATGTACCATGAGGGGACTTAGAAAAAATATCTGTAGATACAGTTGTGCCTAATTTCATTAATAGCAGACACCTTAAAAGGAAGGGTGGTTAATCCTTTACTTCATAATTCGGTACAATTAGGCCTTCAAGGATTCTCTTGTCAAAGCATGTTTGCTTGTTTGTTTACTTTCAGGTGGATTTGTGAGATTTTTGTTCTAAGTTTTGCAATCCTAAGGCTAGCTAACAGGTTTAGAAGTATTAAAAATGAATTTGGATTGTTCTACTACCCCTAATCATATTGATGGATTTCCGAGCAGATAATTCAGCAAGAAGACTCTCTAGCAATGGTATGCTCAGGATTGGGAGGTGGATCTCTGATAAATGCAGGTGTCATGGCCCCAACACCAATGCGTGCAAGGAGAGATCCAAGATGGCCAAAGGAATGGGAAGAAAGTTGGAGTTCCTGCCAGGCCAGAGCAACAAGGATGTTACAGCCAGAAACTATTCCTCACCAGTTTTCCAACGCAAAAGTAATGAGAGATATTGCAGGAGAAATAGAGGAAACATCTTTGGATCCAATTCAACTCACTGTCAAGTTCAACCACGGGGAAAGCTCGGCAGGATTACATCAGAATGCTTGCATGGCATGTGGAAATTGTCTGTCTGGATGTCCTTACAATGCCAAAGGTTCCACAGACAAAAACTATCTTGCCTTGGCCATTCAGGTAAGTTACTGTTATGGGTTTAATATTTTTTTGAACTTCAAATTTCACTCAGATCAAGGTGGCCTGTAAAGTAGAAATTTCGCTTTGTTTTCTTGTATATGGGTTCTATAAATTTAGGATATGTAGAGCTTTTAGTAGTGATGTGATTAATTTTTTGGGCTTCTTGCTTTTGCATAGTATGTACTAGTTGTTGCAGCCTACCATGAATGATTGTCTCCCTGTAATCTGGTTCTAATTGGATTCTTTAAACTATTACATGTTTGTGTGATTCATTTCTAAGAGGGTTAGATGCTTGAATATGTTCTAATATGTAATCTTATCAGATGCCAAAAATCACTCTTTGATTGAATTTTGCTTGGGATTTTTATTTTTCCTTTCAAATTTTCTTGTATTGGATTTGATCTTGTAGGCTGGCTGTGAGGTAAAAACTGAATGCCAAGTTCGATTCATTGTGGAAAATCTTGAGGAAAACCTTCAAAGTTGCAGCTGCAGAAACATGGATAAAAGACCAAACAGAAGATGGAGAGTACATTTGGATGAAGTGCAATATTTGTCATCGGACTTTGTTGTTCTATCTGGTACAATTTTTGTCATTCTTTCTTCAAATTTTACCTCTTTATATCATTATGACTTATCACTCTGAGCTGCTGCAAAAATCTGGCCATCTTAAAGACAATTTGATACAAATTTGTAACAGAGAAATGCAATTTTCCTTCTATATATTATAGATACAAATTTACATATATATTTTATAAACAGACATTGAATCTTTTGCTGAACTACTTATAAAATCTTGCACAATGGTGACTATACTGTAGCTGGAGTGTTGGGCACTGCAGAGATCCTATTCCAGTCCAGAAAGAGAGGGCTTGGGATCTCTGAAAGGCTAGGATTTGGATTAAGTTGCAATGGAAACAATGTTGCCTATGTAGCAGGAAGTACTGCACCATTAAATGGTTATGGATTAAATAAGGAGGAACTTCCCAACATTTCTAAGGCACATCGTCCAGGCCCAACCATTACAGCTTCTTACACTTCTTCTCTTGGATTCACAATACAGGTTACTGATATTTCTTAGACCAGAAACTTTAAATTGTTGATATAACGAACTTAACTGTTTCAAAATTATGAATTTATTTCACATTTTACCAGATGAGTCCTCATGATTCACAGTTATTATATTGATACAGAGCGGAGTCCTTCCTGTTGCTTATCCTTATTTACTCTTCAAAGGACTAGGAAGCTATGGATGGCCCCAAGGATACTGGTTTCTGCATGGTATTATAGACAAATTCAAACACCTGGCTAAAACATCAGATTCACAAGCAATGATTTTGAATATGATGGGATTTGATAATGGGGATGGAAAAATTTCACTAGACAACAGAACAGATCGCATCCAATTCTGTCCTCCTCAGGACCCCCTGCTTCCTCGTAAAATAAAAGCATTTCAAAAGCTTGCCAACCGCTTGAGAGGAATTTTATTTATGTCCAAATTTCGCAGCACAACAGTTCATCTTCTTGGGGGATGCAATGCAGCTAAGGATTCTTCCATGGGTGTTGCAAACGCATCTGGACAAGTCTTCAATCCTTACTCTAATTATTCAGAATATCAAACAATTTCTTCCAAATTTGAATCTGGAGTGCATTCAGGTCTATATGTATGCGATGCCTCATTGATTCCTTGTGCGGTGGGCTTAAATCCATCTTTGACAATTGCCACAGTTGCGGAGTATGTGTCTGGCGCCCTTGTGGTCGATGCTCTCAAATTCAAAACATCAATGCAATCACTGTTTTTGGATCAAATCCAAACCCCAATTGATGGATACCAGATCTTCGCCAGTTCACAAGCTCCTGATCAGAAAGGAGTAGAAGACACAAAATTTATTTCCAAAACTGTGTATACAAAGGACATGCATGGATTACATAATTCTGTATTCAATGAAATCATCAGGAAGCCTGAAATATGTGGCAGCATGCAAATGCAGAAGGATGTTAGTGGTACCATTGTCAGGGAAACCATGAATGGGAAACTAGGAGGTATGCCATGCATGTTGTATCTCGTACTTAAGATGAATCCTTGGGTTTGGAGGGATTTGGAATGCACAAACAGGACATTTGTAGAGAGTCACCCTCTTTTGAGAGGCCAAGTGGGGGGATACATGCAAATGAAATGCTTGCATAAAGAGAA
The DNA here is from genome assembly GCA_037957365.1 of Torreya grandis. Taxonomy (NCBI): domain Eukaryota; kingdom Viridiplantae; phylum Streptophyta; class Pinopsida; order Cupressales; family Taxaceae; genus Torreya; species Torreya grandis. The sequence continues at coordinate 35,983 of JARHVA010011177.1, read as the reverse complement.
TCTTGTCATAGTTGATGGCACAGTAAACATGTGTTGGTCAAACCCTCGAACACCTTATACTCAATATATGCACTACCATCTTCTTCTCTCATCAGCTTCTGGTGGAAGGTACGCATTTTCAATTCCAGCTAAATATCTATGGTTAGACTCCTATTTTTCTTGGGGTTTTTACTTTGCCAATACCTCCAAACACATCAGTGCAACGTCTAAACATAAAATACCTTTGTGTATCCGGTTTAAATCAATTTTAAACCTTGTGTACACATTAGGATTTACAGTATAATACTCCATTTTGATCATGTTTGTTTTCCAACCAGATACATTCTTGAAGGCAAGAAGACAATGCATCCATTCTTGTTTGCTTCTTTTGGATGGAAAGAGTCAACCACATTGCATGTAAATCTTCGTCAGATTAATTGTGACCACCAGAATTATAGGTTTTCCTATTATAAAGCAGACCTGGTTGAGTTGGAGGGTGATCTTAAAGTATCTGCAATTGGGCTATTGCGAAGTTTGATCACCTTGAGAGGAAAGGAGAAAGGCAAGTTCGTATCAGCATTGGCACATAGCCTCATCAGGACATACATTTTACAAAAACCTCGAGGGGGTTTATCAAATTTTAATGGTACCATTAAGCAATATGCGTATCCATGTCATATATTGCATGATATTATAGCAGGTAAAAGGACATTGCATGGTTTTAAGGGCCAGTTTTTCTTGGGTTGCCCCATTTTTCAAGGATTTAGTTTCTCAATTCTTGTCTAAGAACTTACCTTTCATTATCCTCATCTATCTATTATCTCTTCAATTATTGAATATATCAAAGACTTACCTCGAATTGTTTCCTTTGATTTGTGTGCATTATCATAGTTTTGTACTTCCATTCTTCAAGCATTCCAATTGTATCTAATATGGAATACTAAAATATGTGCAGGTGATGGGTTTCCATTCAGCTGCAAACAATGGAAATGTACTTCAAAGCGTAATGGATCTGATTGTCTAACAAGGGATTATCCTGTCCTATTGTTAAATGGGCATTCAACAGAGAGTTTCTGCCTACCTACTGAGCCCGTGGATCTAGTTCGAACTTTACTCGATGAAGGATATGAAACATGGTTATTGCAACCTCGCCTACACCCTCTACATTCCTCCAACAAATTCACGATTGAAGATATTGCTCGCTATGACATCCCAGCAGGTACTCATTTTCCCAAATCTGGTTATGAATTTATATTCCTTTTTTTTGAGGTAGCGGAGTGTGTGTGTGTGAAGGACTTTAATTCTAATCCATGCCAGTGATGCTCATTTCATCTTCCCATGGATACAGCCATGGCAAGGATTGCAGAGATACATGGGCCCGACATGAAGGTCCATGTGATTGCACACTGTGTCGGAGGCCTTGCAATTCACATGTCACTACTAGGAGGCTATATATCAGCCCGTAATGTTGCCTCTCTGGTTTGTACCAACTCATCAATGTTTTTCAAGGTCAAGACCACCGCTTTCATCAAGATCATGCTTCCACTCATCCCTGTAAGTTCTTTAACATGTCCTATTCCGCATGACCCTATAACAATCAGTTTATGTTGGACCATGGAAAATGCTAAAGAATGGAATATGTTTTGAAGTAGAGCATATGTACCTAAGCTTTGCATTTACTTTAAAAATAAGATGAAATTGATGCAGGAGAAATACCAAGACATCAACATGAGTGTGCACAATAAATTAAATGCCCGAGAAAATAAGCCCACATCCACAAAGATTTACATGATACTGGCTTTCAGTCATAACTATCCTTCTAAAAGTAGCTATGGATGAAATTGTGTTTGTGTCTCATGGAATCTCTTCAGATGTGTGCTTATTGTGTTGATGGTTATTATATTGTCTATCAGATCTTGTTTTTGCCTTTGTAATCCACAGAGAGAGTTAATTTGCTATAAATATTTTTATGTTCTGGTGAGTAAAAGTTTAGCTAATAGGTGAACAATTCCCTATAAAGTTTGTGTTACACTAAAAAAATTAGTCTCATATAACATGTTTGTTCTGCAGATTTCAATGGCAATCTTGGGGAAGAATACAGTTATACAAATGTCTGAGAATTCCAAAGAAGGATGGAGACACAAGCTCCTGAAATTCATAGCCAAAACTATTCCTAGAACGGAGAGATGCACAATGGATGAATGTGAGATATTCTCTGGGATCTTTGGGAATGCATTTTGGCATGACAACATATCTACCACCATGCACCATTGGCTCTACAAGCAAGCAGTGCCTTGTCTACCAATGGCAGACTTTCCCCATCTTCGTTCGATTTGCATTGCTGGTCACATTGTGGATTCTAAAGGCAACAACAGTTTTCTCATCCATCCAGAGAGGATGCCATTGCCCACTACATATATTTCCGGTGGGAGGTCCCTCCTTGTAACCCCAGAGGCCTCTTTTCTTGCAAACCAGTTTATGAAGCTTCACCAGCCAGATTTCCACCATGAAAGAGTAGTTGTTGAGGGATATGGACATTCTGATCTTCTTATTGGAGAGAATTCTCACAAACATGTCTTCCCACACATCCTGTCCCATCTCAAAAGAGTAAAAGATTGTTCTCGAGGATGTGAACGTGTCAAAGATCTCAGCTATGCTCAGACCAGCATCTCTTGGGAAAGATCACCTTCATTCTTTGTGTCATATCATCTGGTTCTCTACATTTTTCTGACTTTCTTTCTTGTTCATGCCTTTACTCTCGTTTTCAGCTCCACCTGATCTTTTCATTGATAAAAAGTATGCCCTAAAGAATATTATTGTATTATTTATACATCAAGCATTATATTCCAAGAGTATGAGATCAACAAGGAGGATGTTGAATGTCATTTTCTTTAAGATCCACCAAAATATTGAGATGCATGGGGCAATAATCATTGTCACTCTCCTGAAATTGGCATGCAAGTGGTCAAGCAATGCCTTATAGGCTATGTCACAAGGTACAACTAATTTTATGGAAAAGTTTAAAATTTGTGAGTGGTCTATCATCCACTCTCGATGATATATTTATGTGTTTTTTGAAATTAAAAAAATAAAAGAATTGTTTATTGATGAACTTAAACGGAACTTTATCTTTGTCAAATATGAATCGGAATTTTGTAATCCAACTTATAGATTGTCAGTGAGTTTTTTTTTTAAAGTCTGTAAATTTTGTCTTTTAATGTTAAAAATGTGGTCAAAACACATGATTGATAACAGCGTAGATTAATTCACACATGATCATTATAACAATATTATGATCTATTATTTGCCAAATATTACATGTTTACGAGAGTGGCTGCCTAAAGTCCATATGGTCAAAGACCTATTAGGTAGCTGTTAGGACTTCCTTATTCTAACTCTTTTCTTTTTAATCATTGTTATTAATAAAAGTTATAGATGTATACGTTTTGTAAATTATCTTTTGAACTATTTAGGATAATTCCATATGCATGGGAAGTAGTAGTTGGTTGATATAGAATTAGTATAAATTAAGAGTATAGACTATTGTAAAGGCATTCATAAATTATATTGTATTGAACTTTTTAAAAAGTTCTTACCCACTTGAAGAGGCCAATGATATTGTAATACAATTTTACTCGATTATAATGTAATATATCCATCTTACGAATCAAATTTAATACAAATACACAAAATGCATTGAACAATGTTTTTGTTAACATAAAGGAATACTATTTAAAAGCAACATGCAAAATACATTTTACAATCGATCTCATTTTCGAAAATCATAGACATAACAACTTCAAATATATATTGCAAAGCCCATTATGTAAAACTATAACTAGAAAATCGTCTATAAAAACCTTTATACACAAATACTTGTAGTTAATCGATAGAACATCATTACTTTTTTATTTTATTTTCACTTGGATTTATAACTCTTTGTACAAAATTTGCTATAACATTTCTCAATTTCTACGATTCTTTTACCTTTTTAAATTTAATTTTACACAATGTATATTGCAAAGTCCAACATATAAAATTATAAATTGAAAACATTTCTATATAAAATTATACACACTAATTATTTTAATCAATGCGACATCTAATTGTTTTGTCACCTTGCAATTGAGTCATTGCAAAATTGAACACTCATTGAATTGTATACATACAAAAATCACAATGCATTGTGTTAATCACACAAGTACAATTGTTATTTGTTAGTACACATAAAAAACACCAATTTTATTCAAGTTTATTCAATTTCTAATTTTTTATCTTCTTTCTCCTCCAAATATTCTCAAATCATGTCTTTTATTTTCATGCATTTACTTTCTACTTTGCTTCTAAAAGGCATTATCTTTGACAGGATCTGCCATATCATGGACTTGTGTTTATATGGCCTTCTAGATTTTAGCTACCTTTCATTTTGTGATGTTTTTTAACACATTTTCTGCTAATGCTAGCACACATTATATAGATTTTGTTTTTTATCATCATTTTTTCAATTTTAATTTGGTATCAACATTGTTTCCATTAATATTACAAAATTACTATTCAATCTTGTTATGATGACAATGTCCAAACTTGATTATTAATGTTAGATCTAGTTTATTTGGCATTTTTTTTTTATAGATATTTGTTTTTGATGGGAGCTTAATCCAATTCTGGGGCACAACAAGAGGCCTAGTCTCCCAAAAAAGTATAACTAATATTTAAAGAGGAAATACAAAAATCTAAAGAGCCCTATCAATTTGGAGAAAATCCAAAGTAATAAAATTGAAACCAAACCTAAAATTCACAACCAAGTCAACTACAAGATTTGTTTAGCAACCAATCTACAGATCTCTTAAAACATGACAACCCCAACTTAAACTTAACCTTTAGTACCTTGTATATGTGTGCCCCTACTGGAAATCAAGGATTGCATTGTCCATTGAGTACCGCCATTAATGAAATTATTAGCATCAAGTTGTAATCTTTTTGCTACCATTTTCCTACCGCTTTTCCCTTTCTTACCATATTTGGGAGACTTTAGTTCATAAGGATGTTGAGCTATAAACAGACACACCTTACTAACTAGCACTTCTCCTTCTTCCTCCCAACCTTCCTCTTCCTCATTTAAAACTTCCTTCTACTGTGAACAATCTACTAAGAAAGAATCTTTGTCTAAACCCTATGACCTGCAAGATTTAATAATCTCTTCCTCTTACAAAATGGGAATAGAAGGCTACCCTACCTCCCCTTTGAATAGACCTTCCACTATCATTAGAAGATCACCCTCTTAAGGACTAATCTAAACTTCCTGAACCATTGGAGAAGGATGTTCAAAAGAAGAGGTTTTTGATGGGGCCAACAAACTATGAACCATTACCCAGTTTGGGCACCTAGTCTTTCTGACCCATTTCTTCATAAGTGTTGCACAGGGTCCTTTTAAACCTTTCTTGGGGCAAGAATCAATCTTATGATCAGCTTGATTAAAATTGAAACATCTAAAAGAAAGTTATTTAAAATTAACAAACTGAGTCCATACTCTGAATGAGGATGAAATTTGAATAGAATGATGTAGAGGTTTGGATAAATCAACTAATACACACACCCTGATAAAGCTCAAATTAACTTCAATGGATTCGCCAATTTTAACAAAGACTCCCAAGTTACTAACTAGTTGATGAAAAAGATCAGAATCACACAATGCTAATGGAAGATTATAAAATCTTACCCAAATTGGAGCCTGTGATATAATTGCAATAACTGGATCAAAAAAGTGGGCCCATGAACACAAAAACACCCCCTGCTTGCCAATAAACTATGACCCATTCGACCACACAAAATCTCTAGCTTTCGATGATTGAAACAGAAGTAGAAAGAAACCATTAGATAGCATTGAAAGAGAAGAATTTTTTATTGAAGGCTAGGTACCTTTTGACCATTATAACAACACTTCCCATGAAGACCTCTTCTCTATACATCTACCAATCAAAGACTTCTTTCCTCTAACCAAACCAACCTTTGAAAGCATTGCATCTAAAATTTCCAAATTAAGGGGTGTTTTAGAGAAAATCAAGGGAACACCACTCAGGCAAGCCTTTTTTTGGGCTCCTTTTTGTGATAGTTCAGTGTATAAATTCCCCTTAGAGCCACCCTTTACTTCTTTGTCTTCTGCAACTAGCTCTTCTAAATAGATTTGACTTCTAGAAATGAGAAGATTTGAATCAGGTTGAGCCTTGAGAATATTATCTTTACATAAAGATCTACATGAATGAAAAGGATTAAAGATATTCATGCAACTAGAGTACACTAGAGCCTTAAAATAAACCCTATCTAACCCCTTAGTTGTTTCAGACACTCTCTTCTTTGGAGATGTGCCTCTACTAGACCAACCCCTATCTTCATCTAAATGCTCTAGCGCTAAAAACTGATCAAACTGCTCATAAGGATCTCTACCTATTTTGAATTATGGAGTGAAAAAATAGGTTTTACCTTGGTATTTTTAAATATTTTTCCATGCCCTATCTATGCCATGCTTATCTGAAGACCCTCTCCCTCCCAGTCGCTCGTCAAGATTTATACTATTTGACTTATCAACACCCTCCTAGCCATCGCTTTAGGCCTTCCCTTACACCTCAATCTTCCTATCTCCATCCTCCTTTGTCATTGTTTCCAAACCTCTAACTTTAGCCTCTGCTTGCTTCTCCCCAACCTCCACTACCATCCCTTGTCTATTTCCCAACGCTTTTGCCTGACAATCTTCATTCGCCATCAGCTTCTCCTTCATCCATGGCCGCATTATTCCTCTTTTTTCAAAGTAAGACCAATACTACCTAGCACGATAAAGGACTTTACTTAAAGAATTCAAAATTTAAGATTCTACTTATTTGGTATTTTATTAGTTTAAAAAGGTTATTTAATTCGATTATGTCCTAGATCAATTGTTTGTTTCAATTTCGATATTTTCTAATAACTTCTTAAAAAATAGTTATAAGTTCAAGTTAGAATCTAGTTCACTGAATGTTTAATTAATAAAATTTATATTTATATTATTTAAACTTCTATTTTCAGATTTCTATTTTTAAATTTCTAGTTTTAGAGTTCTATTTTTAGACTTTCACTTGTCTAGTGTGCATGCAAGTGTGTATGTTTGCTTAACTAATGAAGATGTCCATAACTTATTAGTAAATTAAATTTATTATCTTATAGTCTTTTTTAGGAGTATATTTTTAATTTACTTATTTGTTAAGTAAAGGTCTTAATTTAATATCATACAGGTTTCTTGTAATTAACTAGTTTTAGTCTTTATTGTTAACAAAAGATTGTGCACAAGGGTGGCACATTAATTCCTTTTAAAAATTTATTTTTCATATTGTTATTTTTAATTCTTTACTTCAAGTATTTGTAAATAAAAATCAATAAGTTTTAATAGTTTAATTTGAAGTTATTTAGTTCATATTCAATCATCAATCACACTTACAATATTGTTAAATTAACAATTAATAATTCTGAGACATATTGATTAACATTTCATTTTAATTTAAGAGTAAATCAAAGTTGATTTTCACTCCTTCCATACATCGAAACTTTCATTTGGTGTTAAATCCTGATTCAAAAAAAGTCTATAAGGATTTCAAGCCTTTATCAAGAGAATCAATGGTTTCATAGAATTCTACTTTCATGAATATTCTCATCTTCAATGGTGATAAATTTGAATATTAGAGAAATCAATTGAAGAGAGTTCTTATATGGAAAGGAGTTTGACATAATGTTCTTAATAAGTATACACCACTTCAAGATTTGAACATCTTAACATAATATTATAAAATAACAAAAAATGATGAAAAAAAGTGGATGCATAAGTTTTTTTTCTATTTTAGAGTGTTATAGACCCAAACATCTATCCAAAAATTGTAGGATGCAAGAATGTCCATGAGGCACATAATACTTTGAAAACTTCATATCAAGGATATACTAATGTAAAATAAGCAAAACTCTAAACTTTTAAAATAAATTTTTAAAATATAAAATAATGGAGTTGGAGAATATTTCACAATAAATGACTCAGTGCATAAAATAAGGTTTATGAAGAAACTATCTAATATAGTGTTATTGCAAGGAAAAAATTGAGATCTTTATCTAAAAATGGTTGCATATTATGATCACTATTAAGGAGTGTAAGGACATGAATACTATAATCTTTGATGAGTTAGTGGGTTCTTTCTTATCCGATGAGGATAAGATGAGACTTTACGCAGGAGATAAAAATGCAAGCACTTGAAACAAAGACAAAGGTTTCAAAGATCAATCAAAAAAAAAAAAATTAGAATCAAGGGAGTTCAAAAAATTCAAATTCAAAAAACAAAATTGAAGCTAACTTCACAAATAAAAGAAATGAATACATTACTTGTCATTATTGTAAAAAAACTAAGACAATTTACAAAATATTGCAACATATTGACAACGAAGAATCATGCTAATAAAGAAGGTGAAAATAAGGCATTCCAAGCTAAACAAAATGAGATTCAAGAGCACTTAGATTATTATCTCACATGTAATATGGTAATAGAGGAATCAAATAATTTATATTTCTTGATTTAGATTGCTTAAATCATATGACAAGTCATAAAGATGATTTTAACATGTTAAATGATTCCTTTAAAAGTCGAGTGCAATTAAGAGATAGAAAGTCCATCAAGTTGAAATAAAGATTAACATACAAATCAAAACAAGTCAAGGCAATATTGAAATAAAAGATGTTTATTTTTTATAAATCTGAATCCTAAAAATATTGATCAAAATTTCACAAGATATAGTGATAAAAGTAAAACATACAAGTTTTATAATCCTACTAGTAAATCCACAATTAATTTTAAGAATTATATTTTAAAAATAAATAAGGTGTATGATGATTTTGATCATGTAGGTACAAAGATCATAATTAAAATTAGGTATCCTTTTTAAGTTGATTTTGAGGGTTTACAAAGTCCTACACATATTTATAGTTCAACATCATATAATATTAGCTCTTCCCAAAAGAATAGTCATTCATCTTCATCAACTCCAAAAAAAAAAAAATTGTTTGTTGGCTCTACATTTACTCAATAAAATGTTAGATAAAAATTATGAGATAATATTCACAAGGCTTAAATATAAATAATGTGATTTATTTTATGATGAAAATACTATGTTTACATTGTTATTTGTAGCTAATAAACCTAGAAGTTATATAAAAGCTAGTAAAAGAAAGAATGAGCTGATGACATGAAATTAGATATACATGGAATTTAGTTAAAATTTTATTAATAAAAATGATATAAGAACCAAGTGGGTCTACAAGACCAAATTCAATAATGATAAAACAATTAACAAACTAAAATATAAATTAATTGTAAAATGATTTACACAAACATATGAGGTTGACTATGAGAAAATCTATGCACTTGTGACACGTCAAGATAATATAAGACTATTATTTATTGTATTTAATTATAAATGATGAAAAAAATATAAAATAGATGTCAAAAATGCATTCTTAAATGAAGCGATTGAAGAATAAGTATTTTTAGAGTAGCCACAAGGTTTTGAGGTAAAGGGTAAATAATTTTGGGTATATAAGTTGAAAAAGAATCATTATGTGTTGAAGCAATCTCTAAGAGCTTAGTACTCAAGAATTGATAGCTGATTATTAGATCAAGGCTTTATGAAAATTTAATATGAACCAATTCTTTACATACAAACATTGTCTTCTAATATTTTATATATCTCTATGAGTATGCCTTGATTTTTATATAGCTTTAAGAAAGTTATGAAATCATAATTTAAGATGACTTATCTTGGACTTATTAAGTATTTAAATAATATGGAAGTTCATCAAAATAATAAGGAAGTATTCATTTGTCAAGCCAATAATGTCTAAGATATGTTAAATAAGTACAATCTTCATGATTCTAAACCATTGGGCACTCCAATTGCAAGTGGATAAAAACTAATGAGAGAGGATCTGATTTCTTCGAATGATGAAAATACTTTTTTAAACATGGTGAAAAGTTTGATGTATCTCACTATGACAAGACCCAATATTAGTTATAGAATTTCAATAGTTTCTAAATTTATGAGCATACTATCACTCAGTTACTTACAAGTAATGAATATATTTTTTAAATGTATAAGAGGTAATTATAATCATGGTATTCATTTTAGACCAGTAAGTTTATTATGTCTAATTGAATACATAGATTTAAATTGGAAAGGATCTCTTGATAACATTAAGTCAACTTTAAGGTATTACTTCACACTGGGAAGTAAGTTGGCTCATTGGTCTTCAATAAAAGAAGCTACAATTACATTATCTTCTACTGAATCTGAATATACAACCTTTCCATTAGCATATAAGGATTATGACTGAGAAGAATCTTGACTGATTTTAGAGAGGCTCAACTTGAACCAACATATATTTTTTGTGATAAAAATGAGACAATATAATTGTCCAAGATTCCAATTTTTTATGCTAGAACCAAACATTTTCAATAAATTAATCATTTTGTTAGACTTGGTCAATTGTAAATACTTTGTCATTGATTATATGAGAAGTGAAGATCATTTTTCTGATATTTTCACCAAAGGATTATTGAAGAAGATTAATGGAAGACTTAAAGAGATGATAGTCATTTTTACTCTGTGCATTAAAAGAGAAAATGTTGAGTATGATGTCAATATCGATATTTGATTATTAATGCTAGATTTAAATCTTTTGGTATTTTATTAGTTTAATAAGATTATTTAATTCAATTATGTCCTAGATTAATTATTTGGTCAATTTTAAATACTTTCCACTTTCTAAAAAAATGCTAGAAATACTAGTTATAGTCCAGTTCATTGAATGTTTAGTTAAGTGAATTTAAAGTTATTTTAGTCAAAATTCTATTTTTAAAGTCCTATTATTAAAATTTCACTTATCTAGTGTGCATGTTTGTTTAATTAATGAAGAGGCTTTTTATATGATGCCCATATCTTATCAATGACTTATATCTTAGAATCTATTTTCAGGATTTTATTTTTAATTTACTTAATTGTTAAGTAAATTTCTTAATTTAAAATTAACCCATTATGCAAGTTTCTTATAATTGATTAATTTTAGCCTTTTTATTAATAAAAAATTATGTTCAAGTGTGGCACAATAATTTCTTTTGGAAATTCATTTTGCATATTGTTATGTTTAATTTTTTATTGTAGGTATTGATAAAGAAAAATTAATAAATTTTAATAGCTTAATTTGAAGTTATTCAATCCACATTCAGTTATCAATCACACTTATAAAAATACTAGATTAACAACTAATAATTTTATGACAGATTGATTGATATATAGCTTCAATTTTAGAGTAAATCAAATTTGATTTGCACTCCTTCCATACATCAAAAATTTCAACTATAAAGATTAAATTTGACTATTAACCCTACTTTTCATGTAAAATTTTGATGATGGTTATTTATTCAGCATTTCCCTTTGAATGGTAGTATAATGTATATAAAAAATGAGACTTTAAATTATATATAATTATAATATTTTATAATTTATTATTATATATTTTTATTAATATATATGGTAATGTGTTTCCATTAAAAATTATAATCTTGTACAATTTTTGAAGGTCTGACCAAAATTTTACCTTACATTTGATATAGTCTATAAAAAACGCTGATTATTTTTTAGTGAAAAAATATAAATAAGGTCACACAACCATTCACTTGCTTGACTATTTACATGCTAAATTTTTATATGGTTTGTTTTTAAATTTATCAAGCATGCATCCTTACTAAAAATATATTCACAATTTAATTTAAGTGAATTTATTTAATAATGTCCACCAAAGGCAAAATTGGCCCATGAGACTACAAAAATAAAGAAGATATGGGGAGCAGCATAATAATTAACCCCAAAGAATATAAAAAACAAATCTAAAATGAATAAATAAAATTTAATGAAATAAAATAGCATAAAATAGATAAAAACGATGAGGAATCTATGTATTGAGATGAATGTTGTTTTTATAGAAAAATACTTTTAATGTTTAAAGTGGTAACGAAGTGTGTGATGGGTATGAGGTCATGTAAATCATTAACATCTTATTGGTCTATTATATAATTTTAGAAGATGGAAATAAGATGTAATTATGCTGGTGTAAGTTTCCCTTGAGAACAATGGGTGAAAATAACTTGGTGTGGCACCCCTTAAGTAAAATGGTTTATGAAGATTGTAAATTTTTAGCCCTCTTCTTTTTGGAGATGTCAGACATTTGTCAATAGATTTTTAGACATAAGTTCCACAGGAGATCCTGCATAAGGTTAATTACATCCCACATCTAGTTATCTCACATCATATTTGAGGAAGAAACCTAATGACCATTTTTGAAACTTATACAATAGACTAGTAAGACATTATAGCCTCAAAAAATTTATATGGCATCATTGTAATTATACTTCTTTACTATTTTGAATATCAAAATTATTTCTTCAAAATAACAAGGTTCATCTCAGTACGTATGATCCTCATCTTTTTTCAGTTTCTTCATAATATTTTACTATGATAGATTGTTAATTTCAATTTACTTATTTCAGATTATATCTTTTATATTCTTTGTATTCCCTTTATCTTCTTTACATTGTATTTTTTATATTATTATAAACTAAATATTAATATATAAAATAAATTAAATATACATATTTTAAATATTACTTTATATAAATAAAAAGGTTAGATATATTATCCTAATTTTTAAAAATTAACTTGTGATTTAATCTTAATAAAGCCAAAATAATTTTTATAAATTATGATTCATTGTAATGATCCCCCATATATATTGAATCTTGTGCATCTTTTTTAACATATCCTAAGGTAATATGAAACAAGGTATATGGTTATCATCAACGAACTTGTTATGCATTTATAGACTTATTTATCAAGACATATAAGTAAATACAAATATATACTTTTCTATCAAGACAAAACAAAAATAATGTGGAGTATTTGTGGCTATGATATTTTTAATTTAAAAATAATGATACTAAGTTTTCATAAATTATGATTGTTAGAAGATAAAATAATAATTATTGTAAGATCTTTAAATGTACTGAATCTTTTCAAATATATTGAATTTTGGTATATTTTTTATTAATTTTTATATTATTAAATAATAATAAATTTTATTATAAAATTAAATTAAAATATATTATTATTTAGAAATAATGATGTAGAATTTTAATATATTTTTAAATTTTTATATTGAAAATGTAGATTTATTAATAATACTAATGATAAAAAAATAAAAATAAAATATATATTTTTATTTAATTTATCTTTTTCAATATTAAAAAGTTTTATTTATGAGGTATTGTGTTTAAGTCTTTTTTGTCATTGGTAGTTGACTTTTCAGGTAGCACTGCTTCCCATGAATCTAAAAAATTCTCCAAATAAAAAAAATCCAATTATTGACTTAATAAAAAATATTAAATATATATATTTATATTTTAAAACTTTTATTTAAAATATTATATTTCTTCTATCTTTTTTATACTATATTTTTTTATAGTTTTATAAATCATTCAACTTTTTTTATAAAATATTAAAATATAAATTAAATTAAATTGATTTTATATTTTTAAATGTTTCTCTATATAAACAATAAACATTGTATGATATATAATATTCTACATTTTTAACTTACACTTCATTGTAAAGATCCCCATAAATATTGAATCTTGTGCATCATTTTTAATTTATCATATGAAACATCATCCACGAACTTATTATGCATTTCTAGACTTCTTTATCATATACATTGACCGACAATAAACTTTGTTTTATATAAGTAAATAAAAAACATACTTTTCCATCGAGACAAAACATAAATCATGCATGCTATTTGTAGATAAGATTAAAAAAAATTAATGGAAGTTTTTATAAATTATAATTTTTTTTTTTAATAAAATTATAATCATTAGGAAGATTCTCAAATGTATTGAGTGTTGTAATATTATGCTTTATTAATAAAAATATGTTTTTAATTTTAAAAGAAATAAATTGTGTTTTATTTTTTTAATTGGTAATTATTTTATATTAATATATGTAATATTATATTTTATTATAAAGATAAAATAAGATATTTTATTATTTAAAAATATTAACGTAAAATTTTAATACATTTTCAAACTTCTTCATTAAAAATGTAGATTTAGTAACAATGTTGATAATAAATAAATAGTATTTTTTTAAGTTTAGTTTATCTTCTTTCAATATTAAAAAAATAAGTTGACTTTTGTTTTTAAAGTTCTAATCAACTTGTGACGAATAATGTATAAAATTATTTAATGTTTTTGATATTGAATCGTACTTAAGAGATGCTTGTAACAAATGAGTTGTTTACATGGATGAATAATTTAAAATTGAAATCATTTATGACGTAAATGATATGAAATATTTTTTATTTCTAATGATGTCATTTAATAAAAAATACAAGAGAAATTTAGTTTGTATTAAAAATTATCACATTAGGGTCTTAGGGTTGGAGCGGCTAACTAACTGGTACGTTCATGTTTTCGACTGATGTGGCCCACGAAAGTGTTCAACTTTCATCACTCACGGTTAGGTTACCATCTATTAAGATGGCATTAAGAAAAATGCCAGCTGTTAAGGAAAAAGACAATGATTAAACCAAATACCAACGGTTAAGGGAAATCAAATGTTAACCTTGGTTGAACTTAAGCTACATGTTGATTAGAAAAAAATAATAATAAAACCGTTAATTGCATGCTCATCCCTTGTTCCATTTCTCATTTTCCATTACCATCTTCCTTTTTGATCTTTGTAGGAACTCGTGTGCCATTACCCGGTTCCATAATCACGTAAAACATATGCAGGAACATCTCAGGGGAGGCATTTATTATACAAGGTGGTTACCTTTAATGAATTATGTTTTCTGCATTATTTAATCTTATAAGGAATAAATAAGATTGAAAATTAGTTTCCATGTTTTAGAATACACTCATTTTAAATAGTTGACATCATAAACTCATGGCTTTACTTGGCCTCGCAAGAATTAAGGAAATAAATACCACTTGACATTAAGTTGGACATGTTAATTTTAGATCCTTTTGATCTGACCTAAAAAATTTCCAAATGTGATTATGCCTAAAATATTTATTATTTTTAATTATGGCATTTCACCAAATGTTTTCCATCTTCAAGAGCATCTTGATTCCTTACTACCATGTGTGCATCTACATTTCTAATCAAAACTTTATATCTATGGATTGCATAGTTTGGTTGGTGAAACAATTCACACTTGGATGCCCTGATTTTCATTTAAGCATGTGCCTAAAATAATTTAGATCACATATTTTGAGTATACATGTATATGTAATGTTGAAGCATAGAGGAAGTGCATAAATCATTTGAAAAAATGCCTTCAATAAATGTGGTCATTTGAAATTTTATTTCAATTTTATAGAATTCATTTCTTATTAGGTCTCCACATTTTAGATTAAACAATTCTATTATTATCCATTCTATCAATTTTACAATTCTAATATTATAGTATTTTGGATTGCATGCCTCAATCTAGGTAGTGTTAACAACTTTTGGTTGATTTCAAAGCTCACATTTTGGCAAATGAAATGGTACTAATATTAGGATTGATATTATTAAAAAAATGAAAATGTATTTACATTAGGATTGATATTATCTAGGATGTATGATAAGATTATACCGAACAAAATTTTATTATCTTTAATGTATGACAAAATCATCACGTCCATATTTTAATGTTCTTTTGAGCTTAAGATACATCATGCCATTTTGAAATGTAATGATTTCTACTTTGATATGCAGAACACAATTTTACTATCTTTAATGTGTGACAAAGCCATCAAGTCCATATTTTAATTTTCCTTTAAGCTAAAGATACATCATGCAATTCTAAAATTTCATCATTCCTACATAGATATGTAAGACCTAGTTTAGTGATTCAAGGGTGTAGACCTTAGAGAAGTAAGGAACATAACATTCACCTACATTATGTTCTTATTTATTATTTTGTAGTATCAAATAAGGGAACATGTTTAACACAAGTAGGACATCAAAACATTAACAAAAAAAAATTGAGAAAATAAAATACCCCCAAACACTCCAAACTTGGCTATAACAATTTATATATTGCTAGATGGCTAGGACAAACTTAATTTCCAAGAAAAACTTAAATTATTGGACAATTTTTTTTTTGAAGCATGCATAGGATCATGGACAACATTACAATGTGTATGTTTGATAATTGTTTTTCTTTCCATACGTTTGCATATGTTTATCATTCTCCTTGTTAGTCAATGGTAATTGTTTATTAATGTTGTTTGTTAATCAATATTAATTACTTATCCATGCCCCTTTTCTGTGCATGCTTATATTTACTACTTATTCTATAATTTTGCATTGGATTATGAGCAACATATATGTCTTGCATATAGCTATTTGATATGATACAAGCAATGCATGTCTTTAAATATGCGTATATTATTTATGGTCTAAGGAAAGAAGCATAATATTTAAATTTGATCTAATTATGAATGGTATAAAATTGAATGGTTCATATTATGTAGCTCCTATTCGTGGTCTTATGACTCTTTTTTATTAGAATGTAGAGAATGTGGTTATTGAATGAAATTATAAAATAATACGTGACCAAAGGTCTAGTAAGATTTGTGTAAGAGATAAGAAGTTGATCACACTTCATAGACAAACAATGTCACTTATGTGGTAGTTTATTGATGTGAAGGCCAAATATGTATAAGATGTTGGGATGCAAAACCAATTCCGAATTGGGGGAAACCAAGCAGTGGTGGTGCTTCATCCAGTGTTATTGGCATGTTTTTTTCACTTACGCAATCATAACACACTATTAATGAGCCTTTTTTCTAATGGTTGAGTCAGAGTTGAATATGAATGAGGAAAAACATACACCATAATTATTACTAGGACAATGCCATGTTTACAATGATTCTAAATCAAATATTTTCAGATGCCCAACATGCAACTCTATTATAGAGTTTAGGGGGACTCGAGAGGGCATACATGTTAGTTTATGGAAACTATTTTTCTTTTTTATGGTATTGACATTATATGTGTTATGTGTATATTATTGGGGCATTTTATGGGGAGTAGTAAGGAACAAAATAATGTATGCAGAAGTAATGAATTGAGGGTTGTCTCTTGGTAGAGATTAATTACCATGTCAAGTTGTAATCAATATTGTAAATGAATGAAATTTTTTCTATGCTCTTTAAGAAACTTCACATGAAACTAATTGCCTTGCTTAATTTACATACATAAAAATGGCTACTTATAAGATTATATAAATATGACTAGTCATAAAATTAAGATGATTAAAAACTACATAACAAACTATGGTGCATGTCACAAGAAATTTTTTACCACTGATTCCAACAATTAATTTGAAGGAATCATTTTTTTAGCTTGGTGGGTCTTATGTTTGAATGGAAATATTACCTTGAGAATCAATAATACTTTGATTTTATATTTGAGTTGTGGTAGGGCCTCTAGAAATTTACCTTTATTACTCCATGGAGGGTATCCATTTTGGGGATAGTTTTCAAGCAAACTCTATGTTTGACATTGCATGATATGTTATGGTATGGTAGAAAAACCTGATATGTTATGCGCATGTTGATCCAGATGATTGTGGAGACTCATCTTTGTTTGGGGAAGAATGACCTGAAGATATGAAATCACTAAAGAAATGGTTGATTAGTTAGGTAGTTGGGTGGATTGCCTAGCATGAGATAGATCCAAGAAGCACATGGTTCCTTAGAGGTTATCAATCCACACTTTCAAATAATTAAGTTCTGAAAATGATAGATAAATTGCTTGCATAAATAACATAAGCTACTAAAATGAAATACAATAAGTGTTTGAGAATAAATAAATGAATTTGATTGATTATAGCAATAAATGATTGGATATTAATGCTAAATAAATCAAATGTGGTTCAAAAAATAAGGTGGTCCTATTTGGTAAGATAGAAACTCAAAAAATAGAATTTGGTTAAGGTCTGATATGTCAAATAAGCTTGTTAGAAATTGGTAAATGGTGATCATCTACGGTTAGGGTCAAATCATCAATAGTTGGTGACCATCAATGGTTAGGGTCAAACCATTGGTGGTTAGGTGACCATTGATGGTTACTATGGGACTTGGCTTAGGTAGAGAAGTTTGGCTAGTAAGGTTGTAGGAAAGTTCTGGAAGGTGAGTTCAAGTTGGATGCTAGTCGTGAGATAGAGAGTAATGTTCAGAGGTGTCTGGTTTAAGGGTAGCATGTTTAGATGATTAAAAGAGGTTGTGGGTGGTCTTGGGGAAGAGAGGAAGTATATGGAGTTGTAGAACTCCAATACAATAAAGTGGGATGGAAGAGAAATAAAGAGAATGAAATAAAGAAACTAATTGCTAAATTTTGAAGAGAAACATATACTTATCCTTTGTTGGTCTGAAGAATGTTGAGTTTGGCTAAAATCTTGTTGTGGATCCTAAAATAATTCTAGTAGAGTGACAATACTTTGATTGTTGATTGATGAATTGTAGCAACACTTTTGGTCTCTATCATGGTCACTAATTTGTTGGAAGCTTTCCTTGGATTCGTCAAAAGTGAGAAGAGATCCTGCACAAGAAGATATTCACAAGAAGTTCTGATCCTCTTTCACCTCCTCTTCCTCTCTTAATATAGAGAAAAGGGAGGGGTGAAATAAGATGTTCAACAAACTATCTAAATTTAGCCTAACATGAATTGATTATACAAACGTCTAAAATAACTATTAATAAAAAAGCAAGCTAGATTTTGAGTTGAAGTTAACACCTGAGGTGGTTAAGGGTTAACTATCGATGGTCAAGGCTAACCATTGAAAGTTAAAGGTCAATCATCAACAATCAAAAGGGAAAATTTAAAATGGTAGAATTAGCCATTTTAACTTATGTTTGACAGATGAAAGGTTGTGAAATGGTCCTAAGGGGGTCAAGGGGTGATCTAAGGGTGAGTGCAACATCTAGAACCATAGTGTATAGCTTTCTAGTGTCTACATTTTCCCCTTTTTATTATGTATTTTGTATTATTAAGCTATAAAACAAAACAAAAGGTGGTAGAAGTTTGGATACCTCGAGTGTGGGAGGATGTGTTCGCCCTCAAACTGAGAATCGATGAGGTGAAATAAAATTGGGTATGGGTTTGATAAGTGGAAAGTAGGTGACAAATTTGATGAGACGGTTGGGAATTGAAGCACAAACATGCGTATAAAATGTGACTAAGTGTAATAGCGTAGATCGTGCATAGACTGTGCTACTATAGTTGAAGTGGTTTGTAAAAATGGTTGGTACTAGAAGGATAAGTGATAATGGAACCAAGTGACCACATTTAGGTGTGGTAGTTATGGTTACAATCATAACCATAAGTATCTTAAGCAAGGTTAGTGTATTTACAGGTATCCAAGGTAGGATGTGATCCTGGGAAGACACAAATGGTTTGTGCACAAAGGCAATGTAAGTTTAAGTAATTCAGCATGGCAAGGTAGTCATTGTGTTCAAAATGACCAAGGTAAGGTCATTGTAAAACATGTGAAAGTTGGGATAAAAATACAAATATCATTGTTAATGTAGTTGGTCAGTCGATGGAGAAGGTAATCTCCAATGGTATGTAGTTATAGTGTTGAAAAAAGTTTGGGTGTGATTATAAAATACCTAAAGGGGTCAACCATCAATGGTTAAGGGTGACCATTGATGGTCGTGTAATGACCATCAACGTTCATACATAAGCCCTAAAAGGGTAACCTTAAAATGTCAAAATAGGCTTCTATTTGCTCATTTAAAAATTAGTAACCCATGGTGCTTACACTCTAACTTGAGCAAAAAAAAGGGTGACGGTTTGATGTTATAATTTGAGTGTTTTGTTGAGAGAGTTAAGTGAGGCTAGGTTTGACAGAGAGTTTCTTGTTGAGGTGGAGGTTAACCTTTGAGCTAGAGCAGAAGAGGGCCTAACTAGGGTGCAGTGAGGATGAGGCAGAGTGTGGGGCCAAGTGGTGATAGCTCTGAGGGATCCTATGCATTGGAGGTTATGGAATGAGGTAGGTTATGTGATTGAATTTACTTGTTTACTTGAATTCATAATTGTGTTATTGTTTTATGTTAGGAATTGGGAGGTTGGAGATAAAGGTAGGAAATTCTTAGGGGTTTGTAGTTTGTGCTATGTAAGGGAGGTTAGGGTAATATTTTGTATGTAAAATTTGAAGTTTTGTATTGATTATTTGTTTTGTGGATAGGGTAGATCTAAGTTTAGGTCACCAATGGTCACCACACAATAACTATCAATGATATTTATTGATTTTCGTCAATTAGTGTGTGGACTATTGGGGGTTCACCATCAAACCATTGGTAGTTGATGGTAGGTCGGTGATGGTTCCAAAAGGAACTGTCACCTATCAACACTCGATCATTGGTGGTCATTATGAGGTAAAAAAGTTAATGTAAATTAATAGGAAGAGATGAAGGTTTGAATGTTGTGAAGGTGTGGTAGGGTGGTATAGGTTTAAGGAGTGATGTGTTGTAGGTAGGATTAGGTAAAGGACAGGTAGATTAGATGAATAGGTTAAGGTAGGAGATGCTAAAAATAGGTTAATTTAGTGAGTGGGTTAAATAGGTAGTATTTATAGGCAAAGTTTGATGGACTAGGTAAACTAAGGTATTAGTATAACCTTATAAGTGAGGGATCAGTTATAGATGTGGGATCAAGTGCCCCAAATCCTTGACAAGGTACATCAAGGCATGACTGACTAGGACTGGCATCATATGACCAAGTTTGTCCTAGAAAGGATGAGGTACTACCAACACATTCCATTTGATGCATCTATATTAGTGGCCCTCATTAAGAGATGGGACTTGGCCACTAATACTTTATTACTACTAATTGGAGAGATCACCATTCTAACAGAGGACATCCACTTGATAGTAAAACTACTATTATGAGGTGATCTAATATATCATATCAACAGTGATGAGTGAGATGAACATATGGATCATCTGTACAGGGAGGACCTTCTGTTGGGGAGGTGGCATTTGAGAGGATTCCTTTATATGCCTCTATATCACTAGGATAGGGGAGTGAGATGGCTATTTATGATGATGATGATGATAACTGTTACATGTTATGCACTATCAAATTCAAGTAGTGGTAGATTTCCATACTTGTTGGGGGTTCTTGTTGATATGTGGTTAGATTGGATAATATTTACATGGGCACCTATCCTTTAACATAGATGTATCGAGAGCTCTAGGGGTACCATGCCTATAAGAGATATGGGATTATTGTTGGCTTCATGCTACACTACTAGGCATATAAGCATATTAGGGTATTGAGACCAGGTGGACTACCATGGCATGATTTTGCTTAGACGGACTTTAGGGTCAGCTATATGCGATGGAGAGATGATTACGCACTTAGAGGACTAGGGGGAGGATATTGGTACTTGGATTGGTACATAGACTAATTAGAGGCACTTTTTCAAGGTGATGTTAGAGGCCATACACTAAATTACCAGCATGGGTGAGCTATACCAGATAGACTTTGTTAGTGCATAGCTACAAATGGGTTTTTAGGAGGTGAACCCATGAAGTGGAGCTCATCCCTTTTGATAAGGTTAGAAAATAGTTTGGGCTCATACAAGATATTCTAGGGGAGTTCTTGAGGTACCATAGGGAGGATGCAAAGTTCATATTGCCTGCTCCGAAGCTAGTTGAGGAGTTTATTGACCATGAGCTTTTACTAGTAAGGGCAGAGATTGATGATGTAAGTGTCACTGATGAGTACCTGACATGGTTTTAGGCACATTATGAAGGAATAATTTTTGAAGGAGATAATTTCTAGCATGATATGGATGTGTACAGAGAGGTGGGGGGTCAAGGTTAGATGGATGAGGATGCCCTTGGTAGGTAGGCATTGATTGTAAAGAGAGACCAAGCTAGGGTGGCACTATTTATAACACAGGCAGCCTTAGCAGTAGTAACCTAGGAGAGGGATGTGGCTCAGGGATAAGTGGGCACTCTGACACAAGAGAAAGACTAAGCATGAGTATAGTTAGCCTTGGTTACATAGGAGTGAGATATCCTATGATAGGAAGGATCGTGGGCACCCATAGGACCACCAGGTATCATCCCTATGGTGAGGTATATGGCTACAATTATAGATCATAGGTTATATGAGGCCTTGGTTTTTACTCAACTTCCAAATGATCTCAGATGGGGTGAGTACAAAACAAAGATATCTAGAGGAGATAGTAGTGCCACACCAAATTAGTGGGAAACATCTACAGGTGGACAGGCAGGTCTAGGAGATGGGTAGGCCCCAAGAGGAAGTGGTGCTCCAGGACTATAGAGTCCTATGAGACCTTGTATTTTGATGTACTATATGATTTTGATACTGGACAATGAGCTGATTTATTGAGATGTATATACCCCTTTGAAATACATGTACATTATTGTATATATGATGACTATGTTGATTATGAGTTCATGATATATGGATGTGACTATGGTTTATGGATTTATTATTCATGAATGTGTTATTGTAATGATCATGATGTTGCTTATGATTAGCATGTTATGATGTGGCTATTTAATTTATGCTCATGACAATGTTGATATTTGATGGATGTTGTTATGTTCATGATGTGATGATGTTGATATGATTTTGTTTTTTTGGACATGGATATGATGCTTGTGATTATTGTCATGGTTATTGATGACTATGTTCATGATGTGGTTATGGTTCATTGGTGTTGTTTATGGATGTGATCATTTAATTTATGGTCATGATGATTATGTTTATGATGTTGATATGAT
Organism: Torreya grandis; assembly: GCA_037957365.1. Classification (NCBI taxonomy): domain Eukaryota; kingdom Viridiplantae; phylum Streptophyta; class Pinopsida; order Cupressales; family Taxaceae; genus Torreya; species Torreya grandis. Next base: position 13,073 of record JARHVA010011177.1, on the reverse strand, counting down.
TATGGTTATGGGTATTGATGATGATGCTCATGTTTTAAATTAATGAGTCTATGCTTGCTTATCTGGATTAGACATGTGGTGGATAACATATGTGAATGAGTCATTTATGTTTGATGTACGATTAAATGGTTGTAGGTATGATAGATGGTTTATGATTAGTTATTAGATGATATTTGAAGTATGATATGTTTAACTAATTAAAATGTTCTTACGATTAAAAACACTTAAATAAAGAAGGTAAGAAGGCAATCACTAAATAAAACACATAATTGGCAGTTAAATGTTCTTAATGAATTGTGTTTGTTTAAATGAAGGTGAATTAATATTTAAAAACATAGAGTAAGTTGGATAACTAAAATAAATGTGATAAAATATAAGAAATATAAGATAATCAAAAGACAAACATCTTAATGAATGTATCAACAAGTAGGTATGAGAGAATAAGAAGAGGAAATGATGATTCTTCATTGGCAAGGATAAAAAATAATCGATGTTGGATCGGATCATGAACATAAGCCCTTCGAATGATTTTCATCAGTGTTTCTTAGTTGGTTAAAAAGTATTTTGATCACATAATGTCAAGTAAGCTCAAAAATCCCATGTTTATAGAGGGTATAAAGGGAAGATGGATGATAATGAAACTTTTTTGTAAGACTAGCATGCCTCTTCTACAGGTTACCAAAGAGCCACTATAAACAAGTCAATGTCATATAAGGATGAGACTGATCGATGTAGGAAGTCTACTTATGAAATCCAATTGGGGCTTCCAAACTAATTTTTACTTGTTTTATTTTAATAATGGGTCTATTGATAATTTGATAGGTTTGGGGAAGTTAATTAATGTAGGAAGCTTCCAAGATATTGTTTATTTTGATAAATGCTTTACTTAACCATCCTTCAAGGGAGTGGTATAAGCTTGTGAGATTTTCTTAAGGCTTTTTGAAAGCTTTCCTTGAAGGGATCAACCTACCTTATATTGAGCAATTTTAATATGTTTTGACAACTGTCCTTCGAGGGAACAATCTATGAATACTACGAAAGACCCATGATTGATTTTTTTTTTGGATTTTGATGACATAAACTTGCTTATATAGGCTTTACAGGTTCACCTTTATAAAGAAATAACTAAAGCACAATAAGGTTGATGAGTGGGTAAATGAGGTATAAGTGATAAAACCATGGGAATACATCCTATAAAGAGGTGGAAAGCACCATGAAAATCATGCCATGGGTAGAGCCATGGTACCCATGTTCAAGATTAAGTTAAGTCTATGATGGATAATCACATGATTCAGCTTTAATTAGTTGTCCTTAAAATAAGGAGATGAAGGTGGTTGAAAACAAGGGATGAGCTTAAGTTAGACAAAAGTGAGTTTAATCTTGTTTAATAAAAGAAAGGATGTAGATGAAAAAAATTGAGGGGCTTAGGCTCCAGATTACCTTCAAGAGAGGATAACATGTAAGCTCCAATTCCATACTTGTGCATTATGATATAAGGTCTAAGCCAATTGAAAGTAAACTTATCCTGGTTGTTTTTCTCCATATTGGTGACATGTTGATTTTCTTTTAAGATGAGATATCTGATATTGAATTCTTGCACTAAATAGTGTTTGTTATAAGCACACTTGATTAAATATTTATAGATACAAAGATGGGTAAGTGCAGCTAAATGACATTCATCAAGTAGCTCAAGTTGGGCTTAACATTCTTGATGATAATCATCCTAAAAAATGATATCTTGTAGGGATATACAAAGAGAGGGAATTTGGACTTTGAGAGGTCAGACAGCCTCTACCCCAAACACTAGAGAGAAATGTGTAGCACCCATATGAGTTCAAATGCTAGTTTGATATGCCCATAAGATGAAGGGGATGTGTAAATGCAAATCCCAACTAGATGTGTTAACTATTTTAGTTAGCATGTTGTTAAGAGTTTTGTTAGAAGCTTTGGCCTATCCATTAGTTTATGGATGATAAGGGGATGAGAAACTTATCTTGATACCAAATGCGTTACAAAGACCTTGGACTTTCTTATTCTTAAAATATTTACCATTATAGATGATTATTTTTTGAGGACTATAAAAATGGTAGATAATGTTATGGTTAATAAATTCGATGATATTTTTGGCCTTGGTTGAAATGAGATGAACAACTTCTAATCTTTTGGTCAAATATTCAGTTAGAATGATGCCACTATGAGGAATTGGGGTTAATTTCATCAATAAGATATATACCCCATTGCGAGAAGGGCCAAAAATCCTTGGAGACTTATAGACTATGGCTATGTGCATGATGTAAATTGGCATGCTATTGAAATCTAACACACTTCTTCACGTAATCACAAAAATCCTAGTTAAGGGTAGTCGAATAGTAGCCAAGGCGAAGGATACATTTAACTATAGATAGACCAATAAATGTCCTCCACAAATTCCATCATGTGTTTCCATGATAACATGAGAGGCTTCATGACTACGTAGACAATAGAAGAGGATACCATCAAAGTCATGTTTATAAATAATACCCCCTAGTATGGTATAAATATAAGTGCTCTAAATAAATGCTCTTTAACCATTCCTAGACATGTCAGAGGGGATGATGGCAAGGTTTAAATAATCAAAGGTTTACTTATACCAAAGGTTAGGTTGGGTCTCCTCCACATTAAAGATAGTTGGAGAGTCTGACTTGACATAAGAAGGCTTGGTAAGATGATGGATAATGAAAAATAATTTAGAGTCAGAGGTTGTAGATGGGATCTAAGAAGTGAGAAGCCACTATATCGGTAAATTTATTCATAGATCACAAAGTGGCTTGGATAAGGTAGTGATCAAATGAAGTCAATAACATATCCACTATTTATTTATAGTATTGTAAAACATCATTTTTACACTGGTAAGAGCCATTGATTTAATTGACCACAAGTTGAGAGTCACCAAAGACGTTGATTATTTTGACTTCCAAGGCTAAAGCAATTTGGAGACCTATCACAAGGGCTTTGTACTCAACCATATTATTAGTACAATTAAAATATAGCTTGAAGGATAAAGAAAGAGGTTCAAGATCAAGGGGGATAAGGATGATACCATCTCCTCCACCATTTTAACACTTTGATCCATTGAAGAAGATGGTTACTTGATAGATGAAGTCTTCTAAAAAAATGGTCATGATGGACTCATCAGGAAACTCAAAAAGAGAAGGTTGGTTTCCTATTAAGGGTACTTTAGCCAATTGGTAAGTAATGAATTTCCCTATAATTGACTTTTGCTGGAGGAACTCAAGGTTAAACTCAGCTAAAAGCATGAACCAACTAGCCATATGTTGATTTTGGTATGGTCTGGAGTGCATATACTTGAAAGGGTCAGTGTTGGTTATGACAATAGTTTTGTGGTTGAGAAGGTAATGGTGAAGTTTGGTGGACACAAAGACCAAGACAAGGTAAAGTTTATCGATATGGATATACTCTATTAGTGTTTAGCTTATGTAATATACAGATTGCTCTTTATGCTTATTATCATGATGCACAAGTATTGACCCTAAAGAGTGGTCAGTGGCAGAGATATAAAGGTAGAAAGGTTGATCCTCTTTTAGAGGAATGAGAATGGGTGGAGACAGAATGTATCATTTAAGTGAAATAAAGGCCTTTTGACAATCCTGGTTCCATTTAAAGGATATATCCTTCTTGATAAGGTGATGGAAAGGTTGGCATCTATCTGATAATTGAGAGTTGAAATGATGGATAGATTGGAGTGTCCCCTAAAATCTAAGTAGTTTCTTGAGGGTGTTGAGGAGGCATGTCAATGATTGCTTTGACTTTGGTAAGATCAACTTTGATTTCACAAAGAGAGATAATGAAGCTGAGAAGCTTTCCTAACAAGACCCCAAAAATACAATTCTTGGGGTTAAGGTGAACATGGTAATGGATATGGCATTCAAATACAATCTTAAGAATGGCCAAATGATCTTTACGACATTTGGATTTTTCAAGGAGATCATCCACATAGTCCTCTATGATTTTGTGAATAAAGTCATGGAAGATGTAGGTCATAGCACGTTGGTAGGTTGCACCAACATTTTTTAGACCAAAAGGCATGACCATATAGCATAAAGTTCCCCATGGGGTGATAAAGGCAATTTTATGCTGATCTTCAAGGGAAATCAAGATCTGATTGTAACCTGAGAAACCATCCATAAGAGATAACATCTCATGGTCGGTCGTAAGATCAACAAGTTATTCAATGATTAACAAAGAGAAGTCATACTTTGGGTAAGCAAGGTTGAGATCATGAAAATAAATGTAAATACAAAGTCCCCCTATTATTTTGGTGATAAGGATGACATTCGAGACCCATTGAGGATAGTCAATGGGTTGGATGAAATTGATAGAAAAGAGACATTAAAGCTCTTCTTTGACAAGAAAAGATATGCAAAGATGCATCTGAAAAAGATTTTGTTGAATAGGCTTAGCATCATGGTTGGTGACTAGGTTATGAGTGGTGATGGCGAAGTCAATTTATAGCATATCAATTTAATACCAAGAAAATGCTATGCTTTAGTCTTGGAAGAAGGTAGAGAAGTTTTGATGTTATGAAGAATCTAACGTTTATCCAATTTTGACAAAACATGGGCTATCTTGAGTATCTAAGTTGACATCCTTAGTGGATTCATTTAACATATTTGAAGTTTCAAGAGGGAAAGATTTGTGGATAGAGGAATCTTTTGCACCAAGATAGGTGAGAATAGAGTCATCATCCTGACATTGAACGATATTAATGGTAGGAGAGTCATCTTCTACCATCTCAAGATGAGTCAGAGGAATGGTCATGGTCACCCCATCCTTTTGATATGTCAGAGGTCTGAGGTTAATCATGTTGATAGAAAAATAAGTTAGGTGGGATGACATAAAAATCCTTAGATTTTGATGGAGAAGTTGGTGGAGAAGATGGGAAGTTTCCCTCTATAATGGTAAGGGGAGGTGGTTTGGTTTGTTTTTTAGGTGACGTGAATCCAAGACCATGTTTTTCATGAGGTTTGTTGGTCTTGATTGGAATAAACTCATGTGGTCCATGTTCAAATTGACCAAAACCAAATCCCTTTTAAGCACACCTATAGAGATATGTCTTGGAAAACTCTATTTGATCTAAATAGGAGAAACCAAAGGTGATTTGTCGAGGTGAAAAAGAGGTGGCAGAAGCATCATGGGGTTTATCAAGTCCCCCATAAATAAAATTAATTTGATAAGTAGGATGCCTGAAAGGAATGATGTTTCCCACATTGGAATCATAACCATGTTGGTGGTCAAGTTTCTCATATTCTTGGGGAGTAGGGAACGTATTGAGGGTCAAAAGGTGATACTCCCCAAGTGAGAGACATTGAAATGTTGATTCTAAGGGGTCTGTTGTGGGGATTTGGGTGGAAGGGATTGATGAACTAGTGGATGCTTCATTGGTATCAAACGGGCCTTCATCTTTTATTGATGAATGTTTGTTAGATGGAAGGAGAATATCATTGGGCCAGTATATCATGTTGCATGATGTAAAAGGACTTGGGTCAGCTTGTATGGTAACAACTTGACCATCATGTTCAAATTTAATGCATCGGTGTAGGGTAAATGACACAGCCCATGGAATGGATCCAAAGGCATTGAAGCAAAATATTGTACTAGAACTCACCTTCTACTATGTAGAAGAGCCCAGGAAGTGTACAAGGTCCTAGATGAATGTGGAGGACAATAGTTCCCAAAGTAGTGGCCATGGCATCATTGAATGATTAGAGTACCATAGTGGTTTCTGACATAATGTTCTATCATAATTTGAGTTGGTCATATGGGTGGGAGTAAATAATGTTTATGCTAGCTCCTCCATCAATCATAACCCTTTTGATGTAGGTTTGGTTGATGTACGTGATAATGAAGAGGGGAGGATCCGGATCATTAGGATGGATAGAGGGTATTTCTAAATCCTTGAAGGTAACAAGGTTGGAAAGCTAGAGAGCTCTGACAAAGGATGATAGAGGTTGTAGATCCTCTACTTGAAGCTCTATGGATTGCAAATCCTTTATCATCAATTGGTGGTGATGGTGTGGGGTATCGATTAGTTCATATAAACTCATCTTCACTGGAATTTAGTGAAGTTGTTTCAGAACTACTCTTTGGATTGATTCATAAGGGTTGGATGGAGAGGCACCCAAGATAGACACCTTGGGTTTGGTTGAAGGTGAAGGTTTTTGGATTTGATTTTGTCATTGGGTGGTGGTAGAGGGATATGTTCATGAGATGGACACTTTTGCCTTTGCCTTATCCTTTTTTTGAGCTTGTGATCTTGTGACCATATGGATGGTACATATTTGGAAAATATTTGGGCTAGAAGATTGCTTTGATTCCTCATCACTCTTAGGTGACAGTGGGGGAGTAGGTAGGTATTGGGTGATGGCTCCTAGTTCTTGGATCAATGGTGGGCTCATGGGAGGTTCATCTAATAATAAGTCATCTTCATGATATAACCAATGGAATAAGACATGGAGAGCCTTACAGTTCTCTGTATCATGCCCATGTGTTTTATACTGTAAACATATCAAATTGTCATTATACCAAGATGGTTTATGACTATGGGGGTCGAATGGTTTGATAGGTGGTAAGGATAAGTTAGAAGCTTTTAACAACCTTTGTAAAATGGTTGAGTAAGACTCAAGAAAAGGTGGCAAGGGAGTGGAGGTCTTAGGTTTGGTAGTTGAGGTGGAAGCCTTTTTAGGAGTAGGTGTAATGGTAGGAGTTTTAGATGAGGGAACATTATTGGTAGGTGGTTCTTATGTAGATTGCTTGGGAGTTGATGGCTTGGAGGTAGGAGATTTGGTTATGAATAATTTGGTAAAAATAGGTGAAGGTGAAACTAGGAGTGGTGGTGTAGCTAAAAGTGGTGATTGGATTTGGTTTTGGTTTATCTTTGTTGGTTTCCTAACTAATGTATAGGGGTGAGGTCCCAAAATAGAAGGCAAAGTGGAAAGGGGAAGCCAAGTTCTAGGTTTTTAGATCTTATATGGTTTTACTTTCATTGTTGGTTTAGTTTGGGATATATTTGGTGGGCTTGGTGAAGTTAATTCCAATTTTAATGAAGGGTGAGTAAGGTTTTAAGTAGGGAACGCACTAAGAATTTTGATGGGCTTGGTTGAAATGGTAGAGGGTGACTTGGTTACTTTAGGTAGGGTTAGTTTGGATGGTTCAGCTATATTTTGGTTGATAGGGGTTTTCCAATGGTTTGGTTGTGATGATGGTGGGTTTGATAGTGGAATTGATAGGTTGTGTTCAAAAAGGTATGATTGAAGATTCTTGTTTAGTTAGATAAGGGAGCCCTAGTTGCTACCAAAAGGTGGCCCGATCCAAGTAAGGTTGGGATAGGAATTCTAAGTTTTGATCTAGTCTAGAGAAAGGTTTATAGACGGGTCTAGTTCCCTTGACAGTGGACTCAAAGAATAATCACATGGGTTAAGAGAGGGGAATGGTTACCTTATCCTTTTCCTGAATCAATGGTTCTAAGGTTTAGGGAGGTGATTCCTCCATAAGAGGGCTAGGTAAGGTGGCCTCTTCCTTAGGAATGATCTCTAAAGGAAGAGTGGATTGTTCTATGATCAAGGAGAAAGGTAGAGTGGTAAAGGTTGCCTCCTCTGGTGTGTCTATCAAAGGAGGGGTTGAAGACTCCACTACCTCAATAAGTGGTAGAGGGTAAATAATTGTTTCCTTTGTTTTGATTTTCAAAGGAATATAAGGTGACTCCACTACCTCAATGAGTAGAGGAGAAGAAGTGGTTTGGGTGATGGTTTCCTTGATGATGAGCTTACTAAGGACCATATTAACATTATGGGCTTCATGATTATGAGAGGATCCCGCTTTGTTGTTTTTGTTGTTCATGGAAGGAACATGGTTAGGGAATGGATGCCTAAATATGTCAAACAAATGATTTGGGGGTGCATTGGGGTTATCCAACACAATTTCCCCCTTGTCAATTAGACTTTGGACAATGTTTCTGAGAGTATTGCATCTACTAACATCATGTCCAATGACACGGTGGAAGGCACACAATTCTTTTTCCTTATACCAACTAAGTACAAGACAAGAGGAATTGAATTGTTGTAGAGGTTTGATTGAAGGAAGTTGTATGATATTAGCTTTCAACAACTTTTCCAATACCAAAGCATATGACTCCCCTAGAAGAGTAAATTATTTTTGGTTGTTACGGTTTTGGTTCCTAGTGTTTTGATTGGAGGATTTGGAAGATTTAGACTAGTTAATAACTGGTGGAGGAGAAGTTTTAAAGATAAGCACATTCACGGTTCTCTTATTTTTTGTGGTAGTATTGGTTTTATTATTGGCTTTGTAGGAGGAAGCCTCATTTGATTTAAAGGTAGAATTCTTGTTTCTCAATTTTAGTTTCCCCTCATCAATGGCTCTATTCTTTAGTTTTCATGCCGTGGTGAAAGCCTCATCAAAAGGCCTGAATTTATAAACTTGCAAAGTGGAAAAAATGTGTTTAGTATAAGCCCAAGCAAAAATCTCAATCAGCTCAGGTTGGGGCAAAGAGAAAGAGAGTTGGTTTATCAATCTTCTCCAATGGGATATGAAATCAACAATGGACTCATCGTAAAATTGTTGAAAGGAATAGAGATCAGTGATGGAAACTTTATTAGAGATGTTTATGAAAAAGTGATCTAAGAAGGTTTGAGCTAGTTGGGAAAAAGAAAAGAGGGAGTGCTTTGTAATAGCACTGTACCAATCTAGTGTCGGACCAAATAGAGACATGGGAAAGGTGTAAATAAGGAGAGCATCATCATAGGCAAACAAATATGAAGAATGTCTAAAGTCTCTTAGATGTTATTGAGGATCTTATTTGCTCTAAAATTTTGAAATTTTTTGAAGTTCCCATTGAGGAGGATAAAGTTGAATGGAGACAGATGGATGAATTGGTCCATTACAGATTTAGTCATATAATAAGAGGTTATGGGCACCAAAAATAGATGAATCCAAGTATTAATTTTATCCATTAGCATCTTTACTATATTAGTTTGCGTTTGTACACCTCCAAATTTTTAAGGTGCATTATGTCTAGATTGGGTATGTACAACATACAGATACCTGATGGAAGGTTGAAAGATTGCCACATATTGGTATGTGGACATGGGTGGTTGGGGAGATGATATGTATGGATATGTGGACATAACTGGTTGGATAGAAGGTGGAGTTACATACCCTTATGTGTTATGGATGTAGCTCAGGTTTGGTGCAATGGGCACCTATTGAGGAATTGAAGTAGGTTGGGTTGGAGGTATGGTTGGGTTGATAGGTAGAGGATGGGTGGTAAATTTGGTACTGATAGGTGGAAGGGTAGAAGATATAGAAACCATCAAGTTTTGGATTGAGGTGGAGGTTAGTGGGTTAGATGTAGCAAGAGGAAGGGTGGAAATGCTAGTAGGGGGTACTCCAATGGTAAGTGGAGTATAGGTGGATAAATGTTGAGTTTCTCCTATGATAGAAGAGTTGTTGGTCAGGGTGGAAGGTGTTTGGGTGTTGGTAGGTTGGTTTTGGATAGTGGTATTATAGGGATTATTCATAGAAGAAGATGCTTGGGTAACTAGTGGTTGGGTGGAAATGATGTCAATAGAGGTGTCACCCATATGCTAGGATGACATACCATAGGGTGGATCAGTAGGTAAAACTGAAGTGGGGGTATCGTGAGACATGGTACTAAGGTAATGTTGTACGGATACATGATTATTATCTAAAAAGGTGGGCAAAGTTTGTATCCCCTGAGGAAAATGTCTCAAGGAAACTAAGACTTCCAAAAGGAGGAGGATAACTCTCTGCATCCAAGATGTACTCCATGGATGAAGAAGAAGAGGAAGATGGATGATTTGGAGGTGGGTCTTGATTTTCTTGGTTTCTTAGCTATTACCTAGTTAAGCCCTTGTAAAATAAATGGAAAATAAATATAGAAGTGACCTTAAAACTCAAACAAAGAGAAGACAAGAAAAGTCAATGAAATTAAACACACACTAAAGAACATTAAATCCTAAGGTTCTTTTTAGTCTCTCTTATGACTTATGCCTTAAAGCTTTAAGATTTGTATGACTCAACTTGGTTTTTAGAGTTGGTACTAGAAAATAAGTCTATGGTAAATTTTAGGTAGTTTAGTCTCTCAAAGGGATATATGTTGGAAATCAATATGTAGCTTGATATTGGAGACTACCTACTCACTTCACACACGACAATGATAAGGGTGTCAGGGGCTTAACTAAAATATATTGATTATTAGAGATTATACTCATTCAATGAATTGAGTTGGTTCTCCCCTTGGTGATGAAATCCAAGTAGGATAGTCAAAGAAAGGTGACCTATAGGTGATGAAATCTAGTCAGACCTTATGTCAATGTTTTTATGTTTGATTAGGTGTAAGTGGTTTAGTCTTGTGTGTGTGACAAGAGTGAATCTATGATTGTTTTACTTGATCAAAGTAAGCTATGTGAGCTAAATACACAAGTAAATAATGTATGCAAATGGATTTTAAGCCCAAAATGAAATTTTGATTTAGTTGTGTGAGTAAAAAACAAGAAGGGAAAATAATTAGATGAAACTATGAACCCAAGAAAAGACTCAAGGGTCCCATCGAGCATGCCAGAATGTTTTAGTAAAATTTTTCTTTATTTCTTGAGAATAAAGTGAGAAGAAACTCGAGGAAGGTATGGTATAAAAATCTGATATGTTATGCACACATTGATCCAGATGATTGTGGAGTCTCCTCTTTGTCTGGGAAGGAATGACCTGCAGATAAGAAATCACTAAAAAAATGGTTAATTAGTTAGGTATTTGGGTGGATTACCTAGTGTGAGCTAGATCCAAGAAGCACACACTTCCTTTGAGGTTTTCAATCCACACTTTCAACACAATTAAGTTCTAAAAATGAAAGATAAATTGCTTGCATAAATAACAAAAGTTATTGAAATGAAATACAATAAGTACTTGAGAAGAAATAAATAAATTTGACTAATTATAGTAATAAAAGATTAGATATCAATGTTAAATAAATCAAATGTGGTTCAGAAAATAGGGTGATCCTTTGTGGTAAGAAATAAACTCTAAAAATGGAATTTGGTTAGGGTCTGATATGTCAAATCAACTTGTTAGAAATTAGTAGATAGTGACCATCAGTAGTTAGGGTTAGATCATCAGCAATTGGTGACCATCAGTGGTTAGGGTCAAATCATCGATGGTTAGCTAATCATCAGTAGTTACTATGAGATCTGGCTTAGGTAAATAAGTTTGGTTGGGAAGGTTGTAGGAAAGTTCTAGAAGGTGAGTTCAGGTTGGATGTTGGTCATGAGACAGAGGATAATGTTCGTAGGTGTCTAATTCATGGGTAGGGTCTTCATATGATTGAAAGAGGTTGTGGGTGGTCTTGGGGAAGAGAGGAAGTATCTAGAGTTTCAGAACTCCAATACAAGAAAGTGGGATGGAAGAGAAATAAAAAGAATGAAATAAAGAAACTAATTATTGAATTATGAAGAGAAACAAATACTTAGCCTTTGTTGGTATGAAGAATGTTGAGGTTGGTTAAAATCTTATTTTAGGGCCCAGGGAAATTTCAGTAGAGTGACTATACTTTGGTTGTTGATTGATGAGTTACAATAACACTTTTGGTCTCTGTCATGGTCACTGGTATGCTGAAAGCTTTCCTTGGATTTGTTAGAAGTGAGAAGAGCACCTACACAAGAATTTTTGATCCTCTTTCACATCCTCTTCCTCTCTTAATATAGAGAAAATGGAGGGGTGAAACAAGGTGTTCAACAAGCTATCTAAATTTAGCTTAATATGCATTGATTGTGCGAATGTCTAAATTAGTTATTAATATAAAAAAATTGGAGTTTGAGTTGAAATTAACACCTAAGGTGGTTAAGAGCTGATCTTTAATGGTCGAGGCTAACCATATGACTATTGGTGGTTGAGAGGAAAAAGTTAAAATGGTAGAATTAGCCATTTTGACTTATGTTTGGTGGTTGAAAGGTTGTGAAATGGTCCTAAGGGAGTCAAGGGGTGATCTAAGGGTGAGTGAGACACCTAGAACCATAGTGTGTGGTTTTCTAATGTCTACATTTGTCACTAAAAATATTGAAAAAATATTTGATGAACAATTTGAAAAAATAGGAATGGAGGAGAAACCCTTTTTCCTAGGCCTCCTACTTTCTCAACATCATAAATGGATAATAAAGTATGAACACAATAGTATACTTTTAATGAATTCCATGTATGGGATAAATGCATAATAGGTACTTGTGGATCTTTAAATTTGAAATTTCACACTTTTTATTGTATAATACTTATGTTTGTGTATTTACAATACAGTTCATGTTAAACATGTTTCTTATATATGATAGTATCAATAATGGGCTTCTTTTTGTGTGGGTGTTGATGTCGAGGGCTACTATTCTAAAACTAACATCATGGATGTGAAAGCTAGTGGTTAGTGTACATTATCACATATTGGAATGGAAACCAAATACTTTCATGGTGGGTGATGCTCATGCTGATATTGTTGCTATTAGGTAATTCAAACCCATGTATATTATAAATATTCCTTGTTGTCATTGAAAATAATGCATTATTTACTATTTTTTAATGTTTAATTTGTCATTGCAAGTCCAAGGAAGTGTTTCAATGTGAGATATACCTCTATAGTTGGCGTGTTTGGAGAGCACAACTAAAAAACTTGATTGCAAAGGTGAATGATGTTCAAACAAGGCAAGCAATGTTTAGAATATTGGGTGAAATAATGCATAAATTTCCTACTAAGGAGGAAACAATTTATGATGTGAACCTATTCATGGAATAATATGCGTCTCAAGAATCCTTCATCAACTATTGGAAAGATCAATGGTTCCATCATATTGGAATGTAGGCAAAATGTTTGCATACAATAGCCATGTGGGTTAAGAGACAAATTATGCCATAGAATTATATCATTCTCATTTGAAGCACATGTTTCTAAATTAAATTAGAGTTTATTCCCATTAAAGAGTGGATTGGTTGGTGAATAATTT